>JAOUQZ010041574.1:0-13888 GCA_028564935.1 Neosilurus hyrtlii
TCCAGCCTATTTCTACAGTACCCACGTACTCCTTGTTTTGCCTCTGAAGTTAATAAATACGGGATCACTCCCTTCACTGCACCCTGTCGTGTCTGTCCTGCTTTTGGGTCTATCAAGTTGATTGTACCAGGCCTAACAGTAGATATAAATGGCGATTTTTCTGTACATGAACTTGGTATTAACTTTCATTGTAATGTTGATACACAGTTATATATTTCAGCAAAGACAAATGAGAGACACCAGCTTAATAAAGTTGAGAATTGAGTGAAGGACATCAGACACTCAATAACTTCCTCTTATTAAACTCTAATAAGACAGAAGTACTTGTGCTCGATCACAGGCAGCTAGAAATAAGGTTTCAGATTTTTTTGTAAGTTTGGATGGTGTTTCAGCTTCGTCATGTGTAGCAGTAAAGGACCTTGGAGTCTTTATTGACCCTGGTCTTTCATTTGAAGATCATGTAGATGATATTACTTGGATAGCCTTCTTTCATCTCAGAAATATTGCTAAAATAAGAAATACGATGTCACTGTGTGATGCGGAAAAACTTGATTAAGCTTCTATTACCTCGAGATTAGATTACTGAAATGTGTTGCTCTCTGGATGTTCTAATAGGTGCATAAACAAGCTCCAGTAAGCCCAGAATGCAGCAGCCCAATTAAATTTTGAATTGAATATAAACGAATTGAATTCAATAGACACAGTTTCTGTTTTTAAGACTAGGCTGAAAACTTGTTCAGTCAAGCATTTTGTAAATTGCCTTTTATTAGGTAAAGGAGCAGATCTGGGGGTACACAGGAATAGAGAGTTCTGGTAAATTGTGATGTTGGGATTCTGTTGCTCCCTCTCTCCACATGCTCACCCAGGTCTGTTGACAGTGGGGTGGCTGATTGCTCAATGTTACACGGTGTCCTCATATCTGCCTTCCCTTTGGTTTCTCTCTTGTTAGTTATGCCGTCATAGTTGGTCATGCTGGAGTCCCTACTTGCACCCAGCACGAATTACCTTTTCTTTTACCCTTCACTGTTATGAGCATACCTAACAACCACTCAAACTCCCCCCGTGTTTTTGCTGAGGTACACATGTTTCTTCTGGGATGCTGGTGATCCTGATCCTTCTGCTTTCTGAGTCCTGTGGTCTGTCCTGGTGGGCTGATGCTGGCTGGAGTTCTCATCTTGGAGGCCCCTCGCTCCTGCTGATGAAGATCCATATGGGCTTAGATCTGCACTCAGAGACTGTGAAGATGGCTTTTCAATGCTGGTAATTTAAACTCTTTATTCAGGACTTACAGTTGTGGTATATCCAACTGGACTACATGTTGGACTGTAATGAAGTTTTCTTATGTGGTTTGTATTTTTAGTTTCACCCAAATGAGGATGGGTTTCCCTTTTGAGCCTGGTTCCTCTCAAGCTTTCATCCTTAGGTCAACTGAGGGAGTTTTTCATTGCCACTGTCGCCGTGGGCTTGCTCATTAGGAATGTGTAGGGGGTTGTAGAAAAAATGTAAATTCCTTTTTAAATTACATTTACTATGTACAGCTGCTTTGTGACAATTTCAATTGTAAAATGCGCCAATTCAAATAAAACTGAATTGAATTGAATTCTATTCCTAAACGTTAATGCCCACAAAGCGCAATTATGACCTTGGCCATCAGGAGCTACTCACAATCAATTTGGCTCTGGAGGAGTGGAGGCAATGCATCCCCTTCTTGATTTGGACAGACTATTGAAAACCTGCGAATGTCTTAACCGCCACCAAGCCCGCTGGTCACTCTTTTTTGCTTCATTCAACTTCACCTTGTCCAATGCCCTGGCTCACAGACAGACAACCTGATGCCCTCTCCTGCCAGTTCCAGGCTTGCAAAAATGGACCAGAGGTCACCACAATCTTCCCCAAATGATGGCTGGTTGCTGAAGCTTGATGAGATATTAAATCAGTGGTCCGATCTGCACAGCAGGGTTAGGCTGGTCCCAGTTCTTGTCCTCAATCTGTTTGCTCCCAGGTTCTCCGGTGGGGACACTCCTCAAGGCTTCCTTGCCACCAAAGGATGCGAAGTACGGTGGCCTTTATCAGCCGAAGGTTCTGGTGTCTTTCCATGAAGGATGATGTCCACACCTTTGTCTTAGTCTGCCTAGTCTGAGCCAACACAAGTTACCCACTACCCCCCGCCTTGTTGATGGCTTGGAGGCCTTCACTGTACACTGGCTACTGGCTGTGCAGCGCTGGGGTCGTGGACTATAGTACCTCATGGTTTGGGAGGGCTATGGCCCTGAAGGGAGGTGTTGGGTTTCTCCTGGTACATCCATGACCCTACACTCATCCAGGAACTCCACCATCACCATCTGAGACCATCAGTTGGGACTCCTGGAGATGCCCATTGGAGGAGGGTACTGTCAGTCTCTTGAGGAATGAAAGCAATCCTGGAGATCAATAATCAAATTTATACATCTCTTTACCTGATCCCACTCTAAGTAGCAACAGCCATCAGAATAGCTGAACTACCAATTCACCATTTGTTTTCATACTTCGGGTCAACAGAGAATGTCATAAATGACCAGGAAATATCCCATGTTTGGAAGAGGCTCACGGAAAAGCTAGTAATAGCAATCAGCCTTACTCTTGGCTATCACCCACAAGCAAATGGTCAACTAAAGTGAGCTCACCAAGAAATTGTCAAGTTTTTATTTTCCATTTCTGCTAATAACTAGGAGGATTGTTCATACTTCCTGCCATGGGTGACATGCACATAACTCACTGTGGTACTCATTGCACACACACAAAATAAAAAAAAAAAATTCACACTGTAAAATGTTAGTAAAATTTACCCAGTCAGAGTGATAACATACAATGATAAAATTAAAATTTTAAAATAAAGTTAAAATTCCGAAACAGTTAATTAATAATGAGAAATAATTCTTCTGTCATCCACCACAGTTGTTTTCCATGGTCTTACAGGTCTTTGGGTGTTGCTGAGCTCGCCAGTGTGTTCTTTCTTGCGTGTTTTGCTATCTCTCTGATCTCTCTGTTTGTTTTGATCTTTCAACCTAATGATGGCTTGCTTCACTGGTAGTGGCAGCTTTTTGGATCTCATATTGAGAGTCGACAGCAACAGATTCCAAATGCAAATATCAGACCTGAAATCATCTCCAGACCTTTTACCTGCTTAATTGATGATGAAATAACGAGGGAATAGCCCACACCTGTCCATGAAATAGCTTTTGAATCAATTGTCCTATTACTTTTGGTCCCTTAAAAAGTGGGATGCACATGTAGAAACCGTTGTAATTCTTACACCCTTAACCTGATTTGGATGCAAACACCCTCAAATTAAAGCGTAAAGTCTGCAGTTGAAGCATATCTTGTTGTTTCATTTCAAATTTCATTGTGGTGGTGTATAGAGCCCAAAATATGAGAATTGTGTCGATGTCCCAATATTTATGGACCTGACTGTAAATATGATATAAATAGAAAGGAAGTTGGTAAGAGAGGCAGAGTGTTTCTCAGAGTTTCTGTTCGATTCTTGAGGTTTTCAGTACTCAAAATCAGCCATTTTGAGCCCACATTAGGCTTCATCAAATAACATTAGTTGTGGTGCAGATCATTCTGAAACTAGTGTTCTGTAGAAGAAACTGAACTGCTTAAACATTTGACAAATATTTGATAAAATATTGGGTAAAATATAAGTAGACAATATATTTATATTTAAAAACATTCATGTTAGGTGTTTGGAGAACCCTCACCCTGCGGCCAAGTATCTGGTTTATAGCTGCACTCTCCTTCAAGGTGCATTCAGCAATGACTTTTGCCCTCATCTCTTTCATATAAAGCATAAAGGCATTCAGAGGTTTCTTGATAACTGGCTTCTTTGGCTCTCTCTCCCTCTTTGACTCAGGATGAGGTTTACTGCAAAAGAGATAGAAAAAACCTTTAAGTTTCATTTGTTAAACTGTTCGGTATCTTTCAAAGCAAACATCAGCAGTCATGGTGAGCTTAAAAAGTTTTACTTAGTAACATTATTATACCTGAAGTTTTATGGCCTAGTGTGCAAAACCATGCTGTTAAAAGGCAAAACTATACTGTTAAAAAGCTAACACCTGGAGATGGAGTCTTTACTTTAATGCCAGTACTGGTTTATGTATATATATATATACCGCTTATTTCTAATTAGGGTCGTGGGAAAGGCTGGTGCCCATCTCAGCTGACTCTGGGCGAGGGCAGAGTACACCCTGGACTGCTCGCCAGGCCATCGCAGTATATATATGTGTGTATATATATATATATGTGTGTGTGTGTGTGTGTGTGTGTGTGTGTGTGTGTATATATATATATATACATACATACATACATACACACACACACACATATATAAAATCCTGAGTTGATTTTCCGTAGAACAGTGCTCGATACGTCTAAGTAGAGCTAAATATATTGTATGTGGGGAAAAAAAATAGTACTACAATTTCATCCCGACAAGCCTGCTTCATGGTTGCCCACTCATCAGGGGATTTATTATAATTTATTTATAGATTAAACCCCTGATAAGTGGCCAACCACGAAACAGGCTTGTCGGGATGAAATTGTACTACTATTATTTTTCCCCACATACAAAAAATATATATATATATAAAAAAACACTGCTATTCAAGAGCAGCAACTTGGTAAAATGTTCCGACAACAAAATCAGTATATTAGACAATACTTATAATAAGCAGCTTACTAAGACCTGACTCACACATAAGCAATATAGCATTGTTATACTTTATGTATAAAGTTGTTTTTGGTTGGTTTCAACCAAAAATACCGCCAGTATACTTGAAATACTGCCATTATGCTCGAAATGCAGTCTCTTCAAAAACCTTTGAATATCTTTGAATATCTAATAATAACATCTATCTAAAACTTTTGCGCAGGGCCAATGTTTTTTTTGAAAAAAATTCTGAAATATTTCTAAAAATATATGAATTCTAAATAAAATTCGCTTGTTCTTTCAGACAATATTGCTTACGTGTGAGTCAGGTCTAAATCACTTGAAAATAAAGTGAAAACTATCGTTTTTGGGGTGGAATAGGAGGTTAGGCAATTTCCAATGTTGTAGGCTAGTTGACCTATTTAAAAACTACAGGCATAATCTTGAATAAAGTTCTATTAATTTTTCACACATACATTTCAAAGTGGTCATGGTCTTGCCTGCCTGAGGAAGGGACTATAGCAGGGTGTGGGATTCCTGTAGGGTGCATTCCAGATGGACCCATGATAAGAGAGTGGGAGAACCTTCATAAACACATAGGGATATCAAAGTTATTTATTTTTTACAAAGATGCATGCATGGAACATATTTAATAAAGCTATGAATGTCACATTTATGACATGAGTAACTTAAATGCAATGATAAATATGTCTGCCAGCTGTGATCAGCAGATCTGCAGTAACTTGTCTGAAGCCCCATTGTGCAGTTGCAGTCAAAGCTGTAAGACACGACTAGCAGCAAATAAGGATGACCACAGTGACCAGAGCATGCATGTAAAATAAAAACATTACTAGAGTATGCAGAAAATACATGGACCCACTTTCGATGCTTGGAAAAAATGTTCTTACACTTCAGAATGCTCGTTAAAACCAATAATTATATGAAAATTACTTTTGCACATATTTTTTTAAAAATGCAATTAAACGTTCTGATATGAAAATCACGAAAAGGCATAGCTGATAAAAAAATATTTTTTTTCAGACACAACAGACATGAAAAGTAACACCCATCAGCACAAATTGAATAATTGTTGCTAGACTTCCACCTGGTGAAGTCTTGGTATAGATACATGAAAAATAATTTCTGAGAAGCAGCCTTGCTTTATGTTTGGTGGCTTTGCCATTAATTGGTCTTACAGGACAGAGAATGTCAATATGTCCCAATATCAGGATCAAACAAGGTATCATCTCAAATAATTTATAACCAAATTTGTAAAGAGTGTTGAAAAAAGAAGGGGGAGCCTATCTTAACTAATTTTGGGTGAAGCCAGGGTAAATCCTAAACAGCTTGCCATCCATTGCAGGGCCAACACACAAAACCATTCGCACTCACACTTAAGGGCAATTTGGAACAGCCAGTTAACCTACTGTGCATGTCGTTGGGCTGTGGGAGGAAACTGAAGTACCTTGAGGAAACCCACACAAGTATGGGGAGAATATGCAAAATTCACATAAAACTGCCCTTACCAAGCCCAGGACTTGATCCCAGGACCTTCTTGCTGTGAGGCGGACATGCTCACCACTATTCAACCATGCTGCGCAAAATAAATGTTAGTTTTTCCTATCACATTTCCTCTGCATGGTAAAATGGAACAATCTTTCTGGACTCCCTAAATGCAGGGTTTTGCGTCAGTCTACAAACTTTGGGTTAGATTAATAAAAACTGTGGCTGAAATATGGGGTCACTTTTTGTTTTGCAGCTTCACCACCTAATTTTACAGGACCTTCTTTCTATGAAAAAGGGAAGTGCTAACCACTATACCATTGCGCAGTATTTTATAATAGGGAATTTAAAAAATATCGAATGGGAAAGGCTTGAGGTAAAAGAAAACTGTCTATTTGGGAACCACTGAATTATACAGTAAACCTATAAAATGTATAATATTCTCCCCTGTAATTAATTGGATTATTGGATTAATAAACAAATTATTGGAAATTATTAAACTTACCACACCACCACTTTCATTTTTATTATAACGTCCAGTCAAGTATTATTTCCTGACAGTGTCTCATATCTTGCCATAAAAGCGGTGTATTTAAAAAAATAAATAATGTGTGAAAACACCAAGGAATAAGTCTTACTTTGTACAGAAATATGCATACACCATTTGTGTGTTTGTGTCCCTGTGGCTTATATAAAATGTATGACGTGGCATTTCGTTATTACTTGAGACCTTGCTGCTGCATAACCAAGGTTGGGCACATTGTGTTCATTGTCATCCATCATCTCCTAAAGTGTGTTCATAGTTTGGTTTGTTAAAAGTTTTATTTATTTATTTATTTAGTGCTTTTTATTGTTACATTAAATGTAAAATAGGTTTTAATTTTTTTGGTTCTGCTGATGAGGAATTACCTTCTGAAATATTTGTATATTCAGCACACCAAAATGAGGGTATTCTTTTATTAAGTCCCAATATTCCTATGTTATAAAAAATAATATAACACATAAAATGAATATAAAATAATACATATTATAAAATAAGTCCCACACACCTAGGCTTAAGTGTAAATTAATGATAACTGCACACCAATATTTCCAAAGTGTTTTTTGTAGTTCCGTGAATATTCCCACACCATAAAAAATATTTTTTCAGATGGGACCTTTGTCAATTTTACTCCTTCAGAAGGTTTTGTTGAGTTTCAAAACCTAAAAAGAAATCTTTTTTTTCTTGTACTGGTGTGTCTGAATCATATGCTTTTGGTTTTTTTAAGTACTGTTTTACATACTCTGTTCTGTGTAAATTACAGTGATACGACTGTGTCCTCAAACAGCTCCCAGATCACGTATATTTGCATTCTTCTGGTTGTCATTCTCATAGTCCCGGGCTACATTCTGTTATGCTGGCTATCTCATCCTCAAGATGTCCTGCATGCCCATGTCTGTGGAATGAATGAAAACACGCAAAGAATGCTGGTCTTTTATAGTCATACATTATTTTATCTGTCATGGAACGCCACGAAAACAAACAAACCAAAAAAAAAAAAAAAAATGCATGGTAGAATTTGTAGTCTTGCAATGGCACAAGTGCTTCAACAATGGAACACCTGTGCAGCACCATTGACACGGCACCAAAAGGTATATAGTATGTAAACCCTACGTACACCAAGATACACCAAAGAATCAAAACATTCATACATACCGCATGGATTTATGGATAAGAAAAAAAATAACATGCATAACATGTGTTCAAGCAATGTTCCGACTGCAGTACTGCTACGTATATGCTATGGGTCTTTTAAGTGCGGACTTTGAAAAAAGCCACACCCTGTCATATAGGGAGATTGTGTGAAGCATATGTATTCTCCCCTTTGCTATGAAGCCCTTAAATAAAATCTCATGCCACCAATTACCTTCAGAACTGACAATTATGTAAATAATGTCCAGCTATGTGCAAACTGTCACAAGTACTTGGGTGTCCAAACTTTTGACTGGAGACATGCTCGTCAAGCTAAGACAATAGGAATTACATGCCGTGTCTGCTACCTGGCAAATAAGATGGATGAAATGCTGCCTCGCAACTTAAAAAATACGGAGAGGTTGCCACCCTGTGTTTTACTGCAACCTGGCCCAGTGAACGCATTTTGGACAGTGCACTACAGCTGCTGGGCTTCCAGCATCTCTGCGCAGGGAACAAAGGGAAGCAGAATCTGTTTCTATATAATCGAAGACTGATATACAGATATCACAGTGTTACCCTCCAAAAAAAATATAACACTGTTACGTTCAATAGAACTGATATGGAACTAGTTGGAACATGTTTATAGCAGTTCTATAGAAAAAGGTCTTATAGCAATCTTCTAAATTATTTTCTATAGAAAAAAAACATTCTATAAAACATATGGATTTCTATAAAAAAAAAAATCTTGTAAAAATGTGGTATGGGAAATGTTCTGTAGATGTGTCTATAGGAATTTCCATAAAATTTCCATAAAATGTTTTAATAGAGAAATCTGGCTGTTTAGTTTCTTTTAGAAAAAAAATGTAAGCATGACAAAGGAAATTCAGTAGGTTAAATCCAGGAGGTTCTGAAATTGTATATATATACTACAACTTATTTAATAATCGACGAGTCATTTATTATTTTAAGCTTTGTTTTTCTCTCAAAACTGTCGCGGTACCTTCCGCTGCCTTTTTGTCCTTAACACACATGCACAGTAGTGGTAATCAAGGTCAAACGTTTGGGAGCATTTTATAAAAGGACATGAAAAGACTGTGCAATGCAAAATCTGCAAGGCAGAACTTGCCTTCCATGGGAGCACTACAGCGATGCACGAGCATTTGAAAAGAAAGCACGTTGTTGCAGCTGAATCCGATTCAATCTCTGACAAAGAGGGACAGTCGTCTCGGTAAGCTAACGGTTTCATCAGCCTTAGCACACGTATGTTATGTGTTTGCTGTGACGTTACAGCGATGTCATGTTTGAATAGGAAATGTGGTAACGTCAATGTTTTATAATGCTACATTACAGTGCTAAAAAAATACGTTCCTCTTCAATGGACAACTTTGTTACCAAGCCAACAACATGCCCACCTGGGCAAGCAAATGTCCTGACTGAAGCAATCTTGAACATGCTGGTGACGGACATGAGACCCCTGTCCATGGTTGGCGATGAAGGTTTCAAAGAGATAATCAAGCAGTTCAACCCAGAATACCACGATAACTACCTAGCAGGCCGATCCCACTTCACCACAATGATGGAAAAGAGATATGCAACAATCGCTGAGAATGTCAGTCTCTCTCTCTCTCTCAATTTCAGTTTGCTTTATTGACATTAATGTATTAAAATAATATTGCCAAAGCAACAATAACACATAGTAAAAAAATTATTAATTAAATATTAATAATAATAATTATTATTATTATTACTACCTTCACAAAATTTATGTCAGTAACAGAATGCTTTATGTTAGTGTTTTACTTTTTGATTAATGATCTGTATCGTTTTTATTTCACAGTAAATAAAAAAAAATCCTGCGCTAAAAATCCTGCGGTGTGACTAATAATTTAAGCATGAATTTTGGTCATATGAAATTAATCAATTTCTAAAAAGAAAAGTTCATAAAGCCTTATGGCATTAGGTTATGCATATTTACTTCACTAATGCAAGGTTTTAAAAACTCCTTTAATAATAATCACAGTAAATTAATCTTTGCAATGGAAATGCTGTCCTGTGGTGTGATATGGAAGATCACATTTTTAAAAGAGGCAGTTTCACAGACATAGGGGTGCTTTTTTTTAAGAAGAACCAGAAAGTGTTTCAGATATTTAACTGTCATCTGAGAGTTGGAAAGTGAGTGTTAACTTCTCATTAATTAAAAAATGTAATACTTTCTTTCGAACAATTTACATGTCCATTTTTGTTAGTTCTGTGGTATGACAGTTTATTTTAAGTATTTATTTTTTTAAATCACAGAATAAGGTTAAAAACTGTATTTATTTGGTTCACAAAAAGCTAATTTTCAGTAATTAATGCTAAGGATTCAAAATGGCTACAGTTGTGTAAATGTACCACTGTGAGAGTACTGTCCTGCTGTGTGACAATTCTGTTACTGGTTATAAGCCTGTTTTTTTATTTTTATTTTATTATTTATTTTTTTTTATCTAAGCTGCTTAAAGTGTTGCTTGTACATTGTCTCATTTTTTATTGTGCAAGGAATGTTAATTGTCAGTGAGAAATGTTTTTGGTAAATCTTAGGAATAAGCAAAGAAAGAACAAGAAGGTATCAGGAAGGCTAAACCAGAATGAAATCTGGCATGACGATATCGTTAGGGAAGGAATAAGAAAGTAAATAAGCTATGATAAAAAGTGGCAGTTAGTGAGGCAGACTGTACCTGTAGCTGAAGTGCCCTTGAGCAACTGCTCTCTGGGCACCCTAATGTGTGGCAGCCCACTGCTCCGAGTGTTTGTGTGTGTTTGCTCACTGTTTTCATGTGTGCGCGCTCATTTTGGTTGGGTTAAATACAGACACAATAATTTCCCTTGGAGGATTAATACAGTATATCAAAAATTAAAAAAATCTAATACATATTTCTTATTTACAAACAATTTTTTGGTGAAAATTCATATACTGAGAGCCAAGATTGTTTTTTTTCCTCCAATATTCATGTAATTTACCTAAATTAATGTCATTGTTCTAGGAGCAAAATAAATTCTACTAATTTTTGTACAGTGTCTAATTAAGTCATGTGGTGTGACGACATCACTTCATATAAAATAAAAGGCTATATGAAGGTTATGTTAATCCAATCCTTGTTTTCTTTTAAACCAATGTACAATTTAACTTTGAAAAGAAAACACCATTTTCATTTTAATATTATAATTTTATATAATAATACTAGTGTGATCAAAAAAGGATGCTGCAATTAGATAACGGAATTGAAAAACAGCTATGAATAAGTTACATATACAGTTTTTTTAGAATTCCATAAAATTTTGAAATAAAAAATGTATTTTGCCAAAAAAAAAAAAGTACTGTTACATCTTCATTTGTCAAACAACCATATACTGAACTGTGCTGAACTAAACTGAGCCAATGAAAAAACTGTGCGTGTGTGTTTGACAGTAAAGATGAAATCACTGTACCAAGCCTCACAAAAATAATTTTCACTCACACACACACACTCCTGATAGACTGGTCCCAGTTTGCAGCCTATAATCTACCATTTGTGTGTCAACTCTTTGATCAGCTGCAGGACCACAGAACACTCAGTGTACACAAGCTGCAACATCAAATACAATCATGTGTAAATCATTACTTGAAATGCTAATGCCATATGTATAAAATGGCAGCGTATACAGAAATTATTAAAAGCAATAGTGATCTTATATAGTCCTTTAGACATTCTGAGGTGAACTTTTAGATCCATGGCATATTTATAATGTGTGTCTATACTCATATGTAAGCAAACTGTCATGGTATCAGTGGACGCAAGCCAATCACATGTAAAGTCTTTGTTTGTCCTCCTGATTATGGCTTTGTGCCTTGCCTCTAATATTAACCAACTGTGTTTCAACTTTGATTGTCTCACCTTTTGTGATTCTGCCTTGCCTATGGTAAACAGTTTATCTGAATGCTTGACCTCTGCTTTCTGTTTATGAATTTGCACTGCAATTTCGATCTGTGCTTTATTTAAACTTTATTAAATGGAAAAAATCTGCACTTGCATCCATCTTCATGGGAAACAGCATGACAGTAAGGTTGGGTGATCATCAACTGTACGTTAATGAGGCACACCTGTAACAGCTCTCTGCTGCCTCACCTGCTTAAGCTGCACACAATCACACCTAAGGTGCAGCACACACCGGTGCTTCCACTGTCATCTCAGCCTCAGCATCATCATCATCAGCCTGATAAATACAATGGACATGTCTCCACATGCCAAGGCTTTCTCCTTTACTGCTCACTGGAATTCACCTCACTCCTCCCAATGTCCAGTCAGAAAAAGCACTTTGCTGGGCTTCAGGTGTGTGTCCATGTTCCCTGTGCCGTTGTAGCTCACACATCCCCAAAACATCAGTGATCCACCTTAGTGTTACACAGAGGCAATGATGTACTTTTCATCATAGGCCTACACTCTCTGAACAATAAAATTTATAGGGGAGTATAGAATCTGCGGTTTCTGGTCGACCAGGGGCTGACAACCCTAGCTTGTCTCTATTGGGACAGTGAAAGGTGAAAAAAATCTGCCTGTTCCAGTCCTAGCAGCAAAGTTGCTGCAAGGCGCCAGGTATATTCGGTCTGGGTTGACAGCCCATTCTGTCTATTTGACTATTGTTTTATTTAATGTAAGAAAGGTCTCAAATTGGACTCATGTTGCTGATAAATGAAATAATTATTGAACTACAATTTTGCACTTACCCTTTCTGGATTCATGTTTTTGTTTTTGCTATGCTGACATTCACCCAAATCCTGGTCCGCATCAAAACAAATATTAGGGTTTACATACCAATTGGGATCCGGTTAAGAACGCTCTCACCACAGCTTTACCTCATATGTTCTTCTCTGAAACATTTCTAAATACTAACTCTCTGGGCCCACTTCTGCAATTGGACTCTGAACTTTCTCAAAGAAAGACCACAGTCAGTGTGCACTGGTAGCAGAACATCAGGCACCATGATGCTCAGCACAGGTGCCCCCAAGGGTGTGTCCTTTGCTCGCCGATGTTCACACTGCTCACCCATGACTACAGTGCCAAGTCTGAACTGAATCTCGTCATCAAATTTGCTGATGAAACAACTGCTGTCAGCCTGAACAGCAACAACACTGTGGGTCCGTATAAAGAGGAAGTGGCAGAATTAGTGCCGGGGTGCCTGAGTCATGTTTGTATTGCCCTAGTTTTTTTGTTAGCCTTAAAATTATTGTTAAGTTATTAGTTTAGTATTTATCGTTACTGTTATTGTTACTGTTTTGTCTATGTCTGGAGCTCACACAATGACATTTTGTTTTACTACATACCCTGTGAGTGACAAAGTTGAGTTTAATTTTGAGGATTTTTTAAACAGGAAGCTGCTACAAACCGCAGCTATAAAAGCTTCATCATCCGATTTCACTGTTTGACTATGCTCCAGAATGATGAAATTGTCAACAGAATCTTAATACTGTGTATTTCCCCCTTTAACATCAATGACAGCCTAAAGTCTTTTGTGGTAGCTGTGGATGAGGCACTTTAAGCTGCTCATTCCATAGTCAATTCAATTCAATTCAGTTTTACTTGTGGTGACAGTGGCAAGGAAAAACTTCCTCAATTAACACGAGGAATAAACCTTGAGAGGAACCAGGCTCAAAAGGGAAACCCATCCTCTTTTTGCCACCCTAAATTTTTGGGCTGTCTTGTATGAACTGCACATTTGAAATCTTCCCAAAGTGATTTTGAGGACAGGAGACTGAGATGGCCACTCCTGAACCTTCACTTTGGCCTTCTGTTTACAATCATTGTAACGTTGAAACATCCATGTACATCTTATGCGCAGTTTCTGAGCTTCCTCCAGTATTTTCTTATACATACATATATACATACATATATATATATACACACACACACACACACACATATATATATATAATGTTCAAAATTATTCAACCCCCACTGAAATTGAATGTTTTGGCCAGTTTGACATTGATTTTGATCATTCAGTCATCT
>JAOUQZ010041594.1:0-13887 GCA_028564935.1 Neosilurus hyrtlii
ACAGTGACCAAAAATTCAAAATTGAGTTAGCCATACCATTTAAAAGAGGAGACTCTAAGCTTTAAAATGGTATGGCTTACTCAATTTTGAATTTTTGGTCACTGTGACTCATTTTGCCAGACTGGGTCACATATGTGCTTCAAGTCCTGAGGGAGCTCCACAGAAGAAACACTCACATTACACACTTTCTGCTCAGTTCAACTTGAGGCACTGGCAGGAGAAAAGGGTATCTCATCACAGAAGAGGGTCTCTCACCAAAGAATTAAAGAGCTGTGTTCCTATTACTTAGGGTTGACTGACAGCTTCATAGGAGCCCTGGGTTAAGGAACAGCAGCTTCTTGTTAGAGGGTAACTGGAAGCAGATGTGGGATTTTTGCTCCTGATAGCAATTTACACTGTAGCTTTGTTTCCAGCAAGCCAGTGCCTACCTACTACAGCTGAGAGCCTGATAATTTCAATCAAATATTACTAGTAGTACACTGGAGGAACATTAAAACAAATGTGTGCCACAGAACCAGATTATAAATTAAGCACACAGAGGACCTGGAGAAGATATTACATCATTATCATCAGTGGTTTATTCTTCATATTCTTAGTCAGCACATTCTGATGCATAAGAATTATTGTTATTGAATTATTATTAGTATTATTTGTTTTTAATTATCATTTATTTAATTATTTACTTTTACTTTAGTAGTAAATCAAGGTGAGAGGATTTTTAGGAATATTTAAAAACATTTCCAGTTGAAAGGCTTCATTACCTGCAAAACAGCTGCAATCTTCGACAAGTCCAAGTTGAAATACTAACCTACTGCTATATAACTGAATGGCTTTGAACATGTTTGCAAATTATTCTTCAGTGTTTCATCAATAAATCTCCAGATACTATACAGTGCAGCTTGAGCTATTCTAGCAACAAATAATCCAAAAAATAAAAGATCTTTTATAAATTCCCAACTGTGAGACAATATTGGCTTAAGCAGATGTTAAAATGAGACAGTCCGTATTTATTGTTTTTCTTTTTGAGTGAGAGAGAGGAAGAGTTAGAGAGAGAGAGAGAGAGAGAGAGAGAGCACGAGAGAAACAGACAGAGAGAAAGAGAGAGACAGAGAATAAGAGACAGCACAAGAGAGACAGAAAGAGAGAGAGAGAGAGAGTGAAAGAGAGAGAGAGCCTTAAACAACAAACAAACAAAAACAGTCCACAGAATAATAAAAATATAAATTTTACCTTAAAATAATTATTTTTAAAACTTTAAGCATGTGCCAGGAAAATGACCCATTTCAGGTAAAAGGATGTAGTCGAGGTGCAGCGTGCTGTGGAGGGTAGAAAGGAATTTGCGGAGTTTTTTTCTTTTTGGTTTTTTTGGGGGTTTTTTTTAGGTTATAGTGATCCATGCAAAATTCTAAAATGTTTACAATTCAGGTGGAATTTTGTTGGTACTCAAATAATTAATTTACTATTTGATTAATTAATAAACATTATTACAAACAAGTGGAAAAATTAAAAGGTTCACAAAACCAAAAAAAAATAAAAAATTCCCCTCCATTTATTTGTTTATTATAGTATAATGTGTATGACAAATTATAAATAAATAAATAAAAATAATAATTATATTTCTTTTCAGGTTTGCAGAATAAGGGCTCTGTGTCTTCCTCACACATGTACAAAGCTGAACCAGTGATCCTCACTCACCTTGATGAAGCGCAGGGACGAGAAGAAATGCAGTCAGCAAGATGGGACAGGTAGATCTCTCCCTCTATCTCTCTCTTTTCCACTCTGTCTCTCTCTGTATTTCCACAAGTTCCTTTGACTTCCTAAGGCAATCAAAATCTATAAAAAATGACACAATATACCTAATAATAACTGAAAATAATGAGAAAAAAAGATTTCTCAGAAAGCTGTACTATAGTGTACTCATGGGTTCTACACAGAATGAAGTTGCAGGACCTTGGTTGGGTTTAAATGTGAGGGGCAAGTTATTTGGACCCACCCCCTTTTCTTCTTCCTTCTTTTTTCCCAAAATCCAAACCTTACCACCCATGCAGCATCTATTCATCTTAAAAATTCTACACAGCCCTATTAAAAGGCCTCATTTATTTATTTACTTATTTTATTTAATGAATTATTTTGGTGTAAAAAAAATTAAAGCAAAATAAATAATTTACATTCTTTTCTATATATAATATGACCCATAACCTGTTTAATTCAACTAAAAATAGACTAACCCTTAAAGTAATACTTTTTTGAAGAACATTTGGATTTTATGAGAGCATTCAGTTTTGTTTTGTTTTTATCCACAGGGCACATTTTGACTTACCATTTTTCCCTCTTCCTTGTAAAAATGCTCCAGATCTATCAGATTGTGAGAGCATCTCTTGTACACAGCCCTCTTCAGGTTACACAGATTTTTAACTGGATTCATGTCTGGGTTATAGACCATTTCAATACTTTATTCTGCTTCTGATAAAGCCAATACTGTGAAGGTATTCTTTGGGTTGGTGTCAAGTGCAAAGATGAAATTCCTCTTCATCTATAGCCTTTTAGACCAGAATATAGATGAAAGGACCCCAGGTACAAGTTTCCCATCTGTCTGCCCCTGCAATGCAAGTGGAAATAACTAATCTGCCTTCTTTTATTCAAGACTATGACAATGAAGGCGCTAACCAGAGGTTTGTCAGTGCAATTAAATTGATTCCACTTGGCAGTGAAGGTTTTAATAAAGCAATTTCTGAATGTGAAACTGAAGTGCAAACATGAGGACTATAATAATACTGTGTTTCTTGCTTCGGCATGCCTGAAATGTTTTGAGTGTGGGAACATTTAACACAAAAGCTTTGTTTGTCCATTCAGAGCAGTCAGCGTGCCGGGTTACAGCGGTGGCAGTGTGAAGACAGTCAGCAGGGCCAGAGGGGAACCAGTGGTGTTATGATTTTGCTACACTTGTTGTTAAAAAAAGAAATAAAACAAACAAACTACCTGCTACCTTAGTGTTAATCAATAGCCTGATATTAGCCCTAGCACCAAACCTTACCCTAGCCATAAGACATAATGCTTGTAGCTTTAAACTTAGCCTAACCCTGAACTGTCAGGCAGTATATATTATAATGTAGAACAAATCATCCAAACACCAGAACCTTGAGTACACAGCACAAAGCAATGATATACCACAGCATGAGAAAGAACAGGTCAGTAATAAACACAGCACCAACACTCATCAACTCACAGTTAAGCTGTCAATCATGACTTGACATGTTCTTTCAAGTTGTGCCACATTTCAACACATGTTACTTAGCGTTGGGTTTGTGCAACTTTAAAAAAAAATTATAATAATAATCTACTGTATCGCTAATCAATAGCAGTGAATAAGCTTGATCTTAGCATTTGCTCCAAACCTAAAACTGAATTTAACCCTTAGACACAAAGCCTAAAGTTAACCCTGAAACTGTAACCTTAACCCTATCCTCTAACCACTGGTAAAACACATAAGTGTTAAGCTAAAACCCAGTAAGTACAAAAATTGTAGAAATTGGTCATATGCTAAATAAAGTTAGTAAATTCTTATACATCCTTTATTATACTATTAAAAGTATATATTAAAGGCATCCCAAAACTAATTATGGTAAAGACCAACATCATACAACAAAAAAAAAATAATCTGTGTCTTCTCAGGGAACATAGTGGCAGCAATAAACAGGCTCATGATCCCAGTCCTGTGGTGTCACGCCATCCAAGGCTAAGACACAAACTCATACTCTTCCCATATCTCTAACTTGCTGCAATGAAATGCTTATATACAGCATGTTGCATAATATTGGTTGAATGGAATAAATTAGAGGAAAAACCTACCAAAATAAGCTACATGCTGAAAACTCAGACCGGGGTGGAGTCCTCAGCAAACAGTTCCAGGTGTAATTTTCCTAAAACCAGGTGGAATTTCCACACCAAGGAAATGAAATGGGCAAATCGCGTGTTCAGATATGCCTCTACAGATTCTTCTACTCTTTTTATATCTTGATCTTTAGTATATACTACATGGAAATAGTGTAATTTAATTCATCAGCTATTTTGGGATTATAAATCACTATTCTGAGTGAATAATGCTTGATTTGAAAAAAAAAACAGACATTCAAGGTTTGATCACTGAGCCTGAAATCCAGGAAATTCAACAAAATGCCATCCCACAACAAAGAAAGTAGGCTACACAAAATGGCCTAGAGCTTTTAATAGAAAATAAAAAAAACTCTTAATTTAACAGTGATTGGAAAAAATACCAGTGTCAACAAACTGCTAGTGCTTATTAAATTTCTGTCCAAACATAAAAATTAAAAATTGGTGTTTACTTTAAAGTGGTTGCACAGCAAGACAAATTTTGAGCAGTAATGTAAGATAGGGGAAAAGGAGAGTCAGACAAGTGTCTAAGGAAATGTTACCTTTGTGTAAGAAGCCAGAACAGAACATAAAGCTAGCTTTAAGATGAAACAAATAACACCTTTTTCTGTCACAGGCTTCCCAAAATTCAACAAAGCCAAGAAAGCACAAAATTAATAAAAAAAAATTAAGCAAGTCTGAAGAAATTCAGCCAACAGCCCCTAAAAATTCCCTTGAGCCTTGAAGTCACGGAAAGCTTGTATAAAGTGGTTGGTAAACTCTTAAAACCCATCCAAACCACCACAAACAGCCTGCACATCACCTTGTAGTTCACCACGGAACTTTAAACTGAGTAAAATCTCTGTAATTGGTGAAGAGAATGAGCCAGCCAGAAAAAAACTCTGAGGTTTTTGGCAACAAAAAACAACCATGCAGGGTTGAATAGTGCAGATGCTTCAACAGAGGACAGCAGGTCAAAGGCTTGCCTTGGTCTCCTTTGGATCTGAAAGCATATTCACATTGTAAATTTACTATTTAATTAATGATGTGTCTAAGTTAAGGTAAAGTTATCTGTTAGCTACAAAACAGCACAAAACTGTTAAATCTGTAAAAGAAAAAAAAAACACACATGCACACAGTCCTCATCTTCTGCTGGTAAGCTTAAAAATGCTAAGAATAAATTAAATTAAAGAGTGCCCTTTTTTAAATATTTCCTGAGACAGAACTCTGCGACACCCCCTCAACCTTGATGCATAACTGTCAATTACACAGTCAAAAAACAGCCCACGGATATATTAATGTAAGATATCTACTTGTTTGTATGCTTCAGTATGCTAAATTTCAGTGTTACTACTATGAGTATGGAATCCATGATTAGGCAAAACGGTATCAAGTGGGTATTGTGATTTGATATATATGCAGAATTTACCTAAGGTCAGTCATTGCAAACAAACAAGAGTCATGACTCACCCTGTTGTGTCAAAATTTATGAAAGAATTGTTAGTTAGGTAAAAAGGAACTTTCTCAATGCAATTTTGCAGAGTTTACGCCTTTCAAAATATACAGTTATAAAATAATGAAAAGCTCTGGCCTGGCGAGCTGTTCAGGGTGTACCCCGCCCTCGCTCAGAGTTGGATGATGGGCGCAGGCCTCCCCGCATAATTAAGATTATGTGGCTTAAAAAATAAAAAATTAAAATACTGAAAAGATATAGGGATATTGGACACATTGCATTAAGGGCAATGTCAAACCATTGTTAAATGTGCCTGACCTTTGAAGTGGCACTGCTAGTCATGCTGTTGTGACTATTGAGTACATCAGAAAACAATTATCATTTAACAAAGTCTGCTGCATCCAGAAATGCAACATGAAACTGTATTACACAAGTAGGAAACTGTGCATCAATTATATGAGCAAATTCCACCAAGTTCTATGGGCCCAAGCTCATCTCAAAAGGATCAAAAGATTTTCAGCTTGTTTTAGGGGAAAACAGATATCAGATTGTACATGATGAAGATGAAAACAGCCTCCTTGATAGTTATCAAGAAAAGGTGCAAAAGCCACCATCTTCTAGGGGTGATCTCGGCCATCATGGGTGAAAGTAACATTGATGCAGGACTGCATATTGGGACTTCATGGAGACATGTTCCCAGAACGTTTATGCTTATTTTATCAGGACAATGGCTTCAAAATCACAAATTGTATGTGCTTACCTGGCTTGCTGCCCATTCAGATCTGTCTCCTATAGAAGACAGATGGTACATCATCAAGAGGAGAATCAGACAATAGACACCAAAGACTGCAGAGCAGCTGAAGTCTTGTATTAAGCAAAAATGACCAAAATTCAATGCGTGTGATCACAGTTTGCTGACATGCAGACTTTTGAACAAGCAAGATCATTTCAATTCAACTGACCACAGAACAGTTTTCCACTTTGCCTTAGTCCAGTTTAAAATGAGCATTGGTCCAGAGAAAATGGTGTCATTTTGAAATCACGTTTACATATGGTTTCTTCTTTGAATGATAGAGCTTTAATCCGCATTTGTGGATGGCAACCCATGCATATTCATTGCAGAATTATACCTTTTTTAATGTGATAATGGGGTTGTACAAATAGAAGTTCACAAAATTTGTGTCATTTGTTGTAAGCTACAATTATACTTTCTTGGAACACCATATTACAATGCAAATCAGAAAATCAAATGGTTTATATCACATCATGTTATGAGCAAGCCTGAAAAATAATTATTGAAATAAAAATAATAATTTAAAAAATGGATGCAGGACTGTAACAGACTGTAACAGAACTGAAGACTCAGAAACAGGCAGAGAGTTATTTTTTATTGACTTTAAACTTAAACAAGAACTTTTTAGATGCCATTTTATTCCTCACCTTGAGGCTTTGTACAAAACCACATACTAAACAAACAGATAACAACAGCTGGTAGCTCTCTCTCGCTCTCCGGTCACTGACTTTTCTCTATCTCCAAACACACAAAGAAGACATAAATATTAAAAGTGATTTCCTAAAAGTAAAGCTCATTATCTTACTTGCTGGTGCTGCCTGACTTCTTTTCTTTTCTGTAATCATCATGTCACAACCATGCCCTTGCTACCATATCAAAATTAAATGGCTGTAATAATAGATACTGGGGGTTGTATCAGATAATTGACTGGCCTTCTAGTTGTCTATCTTTACTACTAATCAACACTGTATACAACAATCAGTTAGTCATGGAAAAAAATGGCAGCGTGTGGACAAAAGGACTGTGGCAAAGCAAAAAAAGGCTCTGACCAAACAAACACAATTTACATATGCCTAAGATGAAAAACTCCTTGGTGAAGTTCTGGTTGCCCACAGCTGTACTGAAGTACAAAAAGAATTCCTCTGCTATGATCAATCTTCTAAAGATGACAGACCCACTGCTCTCATCTTGCACAGTCAATAAAGCTAACACCAGTAAGCAATGCACTTCACAGAGGCAGACTAGCATTAGTATTTTTTTAAGTGTCTGGTTGACTGCTATTTTGAAAAACTTGGCAACTAGCAAAAATTGGTAGCCCTAATAGATGCCAAGGAGTGAAGTGAACATTGCCATCTTTCAAGTGAAGCAATTGTAGATTATTTAGCATAAAAGGGTGGCCCAGTGGGTAGCACAAAGGGTAAGGGCCACCCGTTTGGTGGCCAGACATTCCTTTTCTATGGTGATGTACTTGCTTTTCTGCATGGAGAGCTGTTGGATGAGGTATGGCATGGGGCACTACTCCCTACTCCATTACCTGGTACAAAATGGACCCAAGCGTTCTGTCCAGCAGATCCTTCTGCAAGGCACAAGGAAAAGAAACGTCAGGTGAACTGCAGGGCCCCACACAAACCAGCCTTTACCCCGCAAAAAGGCAGTTTTTGCATGGCTCTGTTCACTGGAACAGATCCTGTCCCCCTTATTTAGTGAAGTCAGTCAGTGGGATGGTGATGTCTGAAGAATTAGGTACGATGCTACTATAATAGCCAGATATTCAGATATGGAAACTGCCTTGCATCTCTTTAGGTCTCAGGCCTTGGACAGGCCACAATTACTGCTGTCTTATCCAGTTGGGGATGCACTTGCATATGACTCAACTAAAAGCCCAGATACTGTACTTTCACTTGCCTAGTTGTACACTTATACGGGTTTGTTATAGATACTGCTGCCAAACATCAGCGCAAATAACAATATCATCTGGGTAAGCAGAAGTGTGAAATGTTGCTGGAGTTCCAAGCAACTTCAAAAGAAGTATTACGATCCATTTGGTGTAACCCAAATGGAGTAAAAGGGGCTTTTTTTTTCGTGGTAAATGGCAGTCAAGGGAATCTGCCAATATCCCTTGTTCAAATCAAATGTTAATTGAAAACGAGCCAAGCCTAAGCAATAAGTGAGGTGTATATTACATGTGCACATATGTGAATTTTGTAAGTCAAGAATTTTGGCTATCAACATTTACAGGAAATAAAAGGAAAGGAAAGCAGTGGACCATTTTTGTATCGATTGTTAAAGGCTTTAAGCCTGAAATTGTGACTTATGAACATTCATGCCAGGTAAGCACTGTGCCACTGTTGGCTGCTGTAATGGCCTGTATAAGCTTGAACATTGGAAATCTGATCAAAGAGAAAACCAGTAAACATTTGAGCCACCATTTGCTCTGTACACATTTTCTACTGAGAAGAAAATCCCAGATGGATATAAGAGTATGCAGTAAGTTATTCATTTGTTTTTACTGACTTGGGGATCCAGCAATGTGGATCAGCAACCCATCATTACCCTTTGGAATCAATTATGAAACAGCAGACTGCACCTATCAATGAAAAAGACTGTTAAGGAGGTATGCACAGCACAAACATTCATTCATTTTCTGAACCGCTTAATCAAGTCAAGTCAAGTCAAGTCAGTTTTATTTGTGTAGCGCTTTTTACAATTAGAATTGTCACAAAGCAGCTTTACATAGCAAAATTAAATTAAATTAGGGAGGAATCTAAAAATTTTCTCTACAACCCCCTACACATCCCTAATGAGCAAGCCCGCGGTCACAGTGGCAAGGAAAATCTTCCTCAGTTGACACGAGGAAGAAACCTTGAGAGGAACCAGGCTCAGGAGGGAAACCCATCCTCATTTGGGTGAAGCCATAAAATACAAGCCATATAAGAAAATTTCATTACAGTCGAACATGTAGTCCGGTTGGTTATACCACAACTGTAAGTCCTATATAACTGCAACAAGAGAGTCTATATCACCAGCAGCGAAAAGTCATCGAGCCCATATGGGTCTTCATCAGTAGGAGCCAAGATAATGAGAACTCCAGCCAGCATCAGCACAGCAGGACAGACCACAGGACTCACAAGGCAGAAGGATCAGAAGAATCAGGATCACCGACATCTATGGCATAGCATTAATCCTAATCCTAATTAATACACACTGGACAGCCCGCCAGGCCATCGCAAGGCAGAAACACACTGATGGCAATGCAGCCTACTCTTTTCGAAAGTCAGCAATGGTTCCTTTACATGCCTCTCACCACAGACAGTGATAGACATGGCACATGGTACTTGCCTTTAATAACACAGTTAGCTGCACTGGGGGTGTGTGTGGCTGTTGTGGGGGGCTTGAACCCCCAACCTTAGGATCAATAGTACAACCATACCACCTGGCCACCACTGGAAATGCTTACCTCTGTTGACTCTGTGGTGTATGTCCTGGGTGAGATGTGTTCTTGCAAAAAGGTGAACAACTTTAGCTGCCACTCCTTTCTGGGTGTCCTTTTGTGGGCCACTGATCCACTCTTCGTACATTTCTTCAGCTTGCCAACAGCTGTTTGCTGATTTTGGAACCAACCTTCAACCTTGTCCACTGTAGAACACATTAAACTAATCTTTTAAATTACTGCCCACAGAACCCCCAAGTGAGCATGCATTGTTTATTTGTGCTTATAATGGGTTAGTTTCATTTGTCGTCCCAATATAACAAGTAATTTAAAGCTTTTTTTTTATACCTCCCTAAAGGTTAGATACTTCAGCATCATGATTAATTGAAGTATTGTATTTGTTTTCTATACTAGCACACAATGCAATAGGATTTTCAGTGCATGTGTCAATCCGCTGGGGCTTAATACATGTAACCACAGGCTATAACAATAATGTAAATCCCTGTTTCTAAAATTAAATAAATCTTCATCACTAACTGGAGCAGAGTGTTATATCAGCCATATCCAGTAAAACCACTTCATTATACAGTTTAAAAGCTGAAGCCATGCCAACAAATATATAACCATTTCTTTTCTAAAGTAAAAAGGTCACTTCAAGAACTGTATATTCTATGCTGTAGAATGTTGGATTACATACTTCAGTGTAAAGAGGACAGTACAGGGCTCTGTGTGTCCACACTTCTCCTCCTGCTGTCCACCTTGCTGCCAGTCTAGCACAGTCTCTCCATCTTTCTGTACCCCTTCAGCAATAGTAATGATCTGATAAGCATTAGTGGTTTCATGAGACATACTGTGGTCTGGTGTGTATATTAGAATGATGTTAAACAGGATAAAGCTGAAGGTGATCACCACAAATGACATGATGAACAGGACTGAGAACTTGCATTGAAAGACCATAGTGCTACAGAAAAGACTGAAGAGATCAGTTGTCTGCACTGAGAGATTCACCGCTGTAGCACTGGTCATCTTCACCACCGCAGGAATGAAACTGTACAGGCCGTACACACACACTTTCTCCAGTACAAGTGACTAACTTAGTGACTTACTAACAACTTCTACTTCAAGCACAGTCATCTGTACACCAATGATCAGTGTCCCAAAATGTCCCATCATGCCCAAGAACTCCACCCTGCTCAGGTTTTCACTGTGTACTCTTGAGACAAACTAGAAAAACACTGTGTAGAGCAGCACGGATCAGCACCAAGCACCCAGTAATACATCTGAACTTGAGCCCGGTTCTCTTCCGGTAAGCAGGTTGGCTCTCACCACTTTGCCGACCCCGAACAGGTACACAGACACATTGATGAAGTGCAGTGGCCTGTTTTTTTTTTTTTTTTTTTTTTTTAACATCATAAAACTGCTTTGTAACAATATCAGTTGTAAAAAGCACTATACAAATAAAACTGAATAGAATTTGAAGCAAGGAATAAAGTTATTTCAGCCTGGTGGTGAACTACACACCTATTCCTTTGACATGATTTTGCCTATTTTTCTAATATACAATGTTTATTACTTTTAAATCATTCATTCATTCATTCATTTCCTAAACCGCTTAATCCTAATTAGGTTCACGGGGAGGCTGGTGCCATTAATCCCAGTACTAGTAATCTCAATTTATGTGTATAAAAGATACCTTTCCACAGAATCATTCTCTTGAATTCCAAACTTCACCACCATGGAAAAGACCAAACAGCTGTCAAAGGACATCAGGGACAAGATTGTAGACTTGCACAAGGCTGGAATGGGCTACAAGACCATTAGAAAATTTCTGGGTGAAAAGGAGACAAAAGTTGGTGCAATTATTTGAAAATTTAAAAAGTACAAAATAACCATCATTTGCCCTCGTCTAGAGCTCCGCCCTCAATTTGTGGGGTAAAGATGATCATAGGAAAGGTAACAGATCAGCCAAGAACTACATATAAAGAGGATTGTTAATCAAGTCACTTGAAATTACATTCACCAAGAAAACCAGTGACAACACACTTTGCCATTATGGATTGAAATCCTACAGTGCCCACAGGGCCCCCCTGTTATAGAAGGCACATGAACAGATCCTTCTCAATCCTGAATGATCCAGAGAAGGCTTTGGAAAATTTGATGTGGTGACATGAGATCAAAATCGAGCTCTTTGGCATCAACTTGTGTTTGGAGGGAGAGAAAAGCTGACTATGACTGCGAAAACACCATCCCCACCATCAAGAAGGAGGTAAATACATTATTGCTTTGGAGTTGTTTCTCTGCTAAGGATAAAGGACAGCTTCACCGTATTGAGGGGATGATGAGCAGAGCCATGTACCATAAAATCTTGGACAAGAACCTCCTTCCCTCAGCTATGGATGGTTCGTACAGCATGACGGTGACCCAAAACATATGGCAAAGGCAACAAAGGAGTGGCTTTAAAAATGTGTGCAAACCTGGTGACCAAGTAAAAGAAATGTCTGACCTCTGTGCTTGCCATCAAGGGTTTCTTCACCAAACGCCTAGTCATGTTTTGTTTGGAGATCAAATACTTAATTTAATCAATTACATGCAAATACATTTTTTAACTTTATGTAGTGTGTTTTTTTCTGGATTGTTTGTTATTGTTCAAGTTCAAGTTCAAGAAGCTTTATTGTCATTTTAACCACATATAGTTGACGCAGTACATAGTGAAACGAAACAACGTTTCTCCAGGACCAGGTGCAACATAAACATACAACAAATATCAAATTTGAAAAACAACAACAACAACAACACAGAGCTAGGACCAAGGTTTTTGTCCTAGTCACATAGTGTGCAACTATGTGCAAACAGTGCAAAGACAATACAATGCAAAAACAGTACAAAAAATAAAGACAACACAAGAATGAGAATAAAAAAATCAAATGATGCACAGAGTAGCAGCGGCTAGTGCAAATTGACCATAGGCATAGATATAAATATAAACATAGTGTAATGAAATAATAACAGAGTTGAGGTAGTGCAATAAATAGTGAACAATCTAAGTTATGTGTGTGTGTGTCCACACACGTGAAAGAGAGAGAGAGAGAAAGAGAGAGAGAGAGAGAGTTTTGTACAGTTCAGTTCTTTTAGTCTTGTACAGTTCTGTGTGTGTGTGTGTGTGTGTGTGTGTGTGTGTGTGAGAGAGAGGGAGAGAGAGAGAGAGAGAGAGATTTTTGTGTAACTCTGTCTGGGGTGTTGAGGAACCTAATGGCTTAAGGAAAGAAATTGCTACACAGTCTGGTTGTGAGGGCCCGAATGCTCCGGTACCTCTTTCCAGATGGCAGGAGGGCAAGTTTGGATGGTGTTTCAGTTTCATCATGTCTAGCAGTTAAGGAACATGGAGTAATTATTGACACTGGTCTTTCATTTGAAGCTTATGTAGATAATATAACTTGGATAGCCTTCTTTCATCTCAGAAGTATTGCTAAAATAAGAAATATGATTTTACAGCATGATGTGGAAAAACTTGTTCATGCTTTTATTACCTCCAGATTAGATTATTGTAAAGCTTTACTTCCTGGATGTTCTAATAGGTGCATAAACAAGCTCCAGTTAGTCCAGAATGCAGCAGCAAGAGTTCTTACTAGAACCAGAAGACACAGACATATCACCCCCATCTTGTCTACACTGCACTGGCTCCTAATTAAATTTTGTAACAAATATAGATTGCTACTTTTAACCTATAAAGCACTTAATGGTTTTGCACAAAAAGGTTGCTAAGTGATTCCTCAAATACTGAGGACTACTGCAGGGGGCAGAGCTTTTTCTTACAAAGCCCCACAGTTATGGAATAAACTTTCAGTTAATGTTCAGAACTTAGACACAGTCTCTGTTTTTAAGACTATGCTGAAAACCTACTTGTTTAGTCAAGCATTTTGTTAACAGACTTTTATTAGGTAAAGGAGCAGATCTGGGGGTTCTCAGGCATAGAGAGTTAAACTGTGGCGTTGGGATGCTGTTGCTCCCTCACTCTATATGCTCACCCAGGTCTGTTGACAGTGGAATGGCTGATTGCCCAATGTTATAGGGTGCCCTCATGTCTGTGTTCCTTCTGGTTTCTCTCTTTTTAGTTGTGCTGCCATAGTTAGTCATGCCAGAGTCCCTGCTTGCACCCAGCAAGAATAAACTCTTCTTTTACCATTACACTAAGAACGCCAAACAACCTTTCTACCCCACCTTTTTCCTCCCCTCTGTGTTTTGCTGAGGTACACATGCTATGCCGTGGATGTTGGTGATCCTGATCCTCCTGATCCTTCTGCTCTGTGAGTCCTGTGGTCTGTCCTGGTGTGCTGATGCTGG
>JAOUQZ010041625.1:0-13886 GCA_028564935.1 Neosilurus hyrtlii
CCACCCAAACACACCCCACCCACACAAAAACACACCCCACCCAAACAACACTCCAACCACACCATCCACCCAAACACACCCCACCCACACAAAAACACCCCACCCGAACAACACTCCACCCACACCATCCACCCAAACAAAAACACACCCATCCAAACACACCCCGCCCACACAAAAACACACACATCCAAACACACCCCACCCGAACAACACTCCAACCACACCATCCACCCAAACACACCCATTCAAACACTCCACCAGAACACCACTCTACCCACACCATCCACCCAAACACACCCCGCCCACACAAAAACACACCCATCCAAACACACCCCACCCACACAAAAACACACCCATCCAAACACACCCCACCCGAACACCACTCCAACCACACAATCCACCCAAACACACCCATCCAAAAACTCCACCAGAACACCACTCCACCCACACCATCTACCCCAACACACCCCGCCCACACAAAAACACACCCATCCAAACACTCCACCCGAACAACAATCCACCCACACCATCCACCCAAACACACCCCACCCACACAAAAACACACCCATCCAAACACTCCACCCGAACAACACTCTACCCACACCATCCACCCAAAACATCCCACCCACACAAAAACACACCCATCCAAACACTCCACCCAAACAACACTCCACCCACACAAAAACACACCCATCCAAACAACACTCCACCCGAACAACACTCCACCCACCCAAACAAAAACACACCTATCCAAAAACACCCCATCCGAACAACACTCCACCCACACTATCCACCCAAACACCTCACCCACACAAAAACACACCCATCCAAACACACCCCACCCGAACAACACTCCACCCACACCATCCACCCAAACACACCTGACTCACACAAAAACACACCCATCCAAACACACCCCACTCAAGACACCCGAGCAACACTCCACCCACACCATCCACTGGAACACACCCCACCCTGCCTACACAAAACACCCCACCCACCCAACAATGCCCCGCATTCACCACACCCCACTCAACACACACCATCCAACACACCCAAACACACCCCACTCAACACACTCCACTTCAACACACCTCAACACTGCCCCACCAGCACAACCACCCCACCAATTATCATCATTATTAAAGGTGTTACTGTTGTTGTTGTTGTTGTTGCTAATTACTTTTTAAATACTTACATTATTTTTTTTCTCTTTTTATTGTATTGAGAAATTGTGTGAAATGTGAAATGAAATGTGTGAATATAAAGAAAACCTCACATCCTGTTCGAGTCTTTGTATTTCTGTATTTGTTTTCCTGTTTGTTTCCACCTGTATGAAAGCTTCGGCAATACAAACGGTATATTTTTCATGGCAATAATGCACCATTACGGAACTTTCCTGAACGTGATCTGCACAGTTCAGTGGTTCCTGCGTTCCACCTGAATTCAGGACCAGCCGTTTCAGTGTGACGAGTTCCGAGCCTCCAGTTCCTGGGTTCTAATTAGTTTTAACCATATAGTATACGGGGGCAGGGGTGAGGCTGGAATGGTGGTCCAACTGACCATCCTTCCTGATTTGGTGTAATGCGCAAAACAAACCTCTGCATCTGGCACAGCGACTCTTGTCGTACTCGAGAAGCTCGATCGATCGCTTTCTCTCGGTCACCAGACGCCTGAATGCAGCCTCCTCCCTCAAACGAGCTGCTTCTTCTTTTGCATACACACCGAGGTCCTGTGTGTAGCGACCATACATCTACAAGAAGTAGAAAGAGATGCAGTTATACACACTGGCTGAAGAAAACCTCACATTCAGGGTGGAGAAAAAGTTTTATATAAAATATCCATATAAAATAAATATCGAGGTGATTAAAACAGACGGGTTAAAACTGTTAATGCCGTCATAACGGTTCATAACAAGCTAATGTAAATGCTCTCTCACTGCCGGTGTAGCTAAATTTATTCTAACTTTCCTCTCATCAATGTGACAAGGAACCGCCCACTTTCCGCACAACAGGCCAGACACAGCAATTAGCAAAGCGGTGTGATAACAGTGTCTATAACTTGCTCTGGAAAGAAACATTTGGGGTGGTGGTAGTGGTGGTGGGAGGGGGGGGGGGTTACTCCTATTAGGTTTGTGGAGGGCTGGCGCGAATCTCAGCTGGTAACACACACACTCAATCATTCACACCTAGGGTCAATTTTGGAGTAGCCAAATAGCCTATTGTGCATGTTTTTGAACTCTGGGAGGAAACCAGAGTACCCCAAGGAAACTTATACAAGCACGAAAAGAACATGCAAACTCCACGCATACCCCCAAGCACAGTGGCCGTGCTAACCAATACGCCACCGCGCCACCATTGTCCAAATCCTAATCATCAGGCGTAGTGTCTATTATCATTGTCACTAGACGCCGTTTCTTATATGATTTAAATACAACAATCACTCATTAAAATTAAAGTCAGTTCAGTTTCACAATTTAGATTTTTATGCATGTAAGGTGTGTCAAAACCGTATTCATTCGTGTGGATGTCTTCTGACCTTGGAATCTATTATGTTTGAGTAATATAAACTCCAGAGGAAGTGTGTGTGTGCGCGAGCGCGCCGATCCATTTCTATCTCGAAGCCGTGCATCCTGGTTCTCAGAGCACTAATAAAACCGTCTTTATTATTATTATTATTTTTATTACCTGGACCCTGGGTCTCCTGCTTTGATTTGAATCAAATCTTAATTTTATTTACAATCAGTGGTGACGAGTATGGGACAGGAAATCGGTTCCTTCCGGATGTGAACACCTATCGCTCTGATCCAGATGTCCGGTGACCAGTTTCTGAGGCTCTGAAATGCATGTCGGCACGGGTTGCGTGAACCATCGAAATTAAAGGACTTGCAAGATGACCAGACCAATTAAAATGGCCGAAGTTTGTCCTTGATTGATAGACGTTCAGTCAATAGTGGGCTGAACGAGTTTCCTGATAATGAATGAGTCGTGGCTTGTTTTAGACCAAAATGACCACAAATATTCCAAGCTCGAAGAGCGCAGGCGAGACAACCTCAATAGTTTCAGAACAAAATGTGCCTTTTGTTGATACTCAGTTTTGTGTAAGAATTTGGGTACACGCTGGATCAGCTTTCTTAGACAAGATAAAAGATCCAACTTGTGTTCTGGAGGTGGTGTGCTGGCATTGCATTTCTAATGATAAACAGAGAAAATTCCACATGAAAGTGCGAATCACAAATAAGACGCAAGTTCAGAAACCTTGTGAGAAAGTGTTTAAAAACACCTAACAGACAGACATCACAAATTACTTTGAAGTTAAAGCTATAAAGGACGCATGTTTCATGTATTAGTCTAAAGACATCGGGTTGTTATAAGCCTGACCCCTGGGAGAGAAACTGCCATGTCTCACCCTGACCTTCAACTTGCTTTCCACAAGGATGCCTTACTTCCTCCTACAGTACACGTCCCGCTCATTCTTTCTTTAACCCAAAATTAGAAAAAGTTGGGACAGTATGCTGCAACTGTCATTAAAACTGAAAACAATGATTTGTGAACAATCTTTATTCTGCATTGTGCTCAAAATACAAGATTTTTTCCTCCATTAATTAGTTTTTGTTATTTTTTTTTTAATTAAACACTTTTTATTTAAATTTAATTAAATTCTTGCAACACATTTAACAAAAAGTCAAATATTTTAAACTGTAATGTCGCCATTTATTCTCACAACACTTAAGAAAGAGTCTCAGTTTGGGGACTGAAGACAAAGCAATGAAGTGTCTCAAATGTTATTCTGTCCCATTTTTCCTACAAACAGGTCTTCAGGTGTGCGGGTTCGCTGTTGCATTTGCTTGTTTGCATTCTTCATGGATTTTCTATCGGAGAGAGTTCCGGATCTCCCGCTGCCTTCACGTTGAAATGCGCCCAGAACGTGGTTTTGCTTTATCTTGATGACATTTGCATGGAAATCCCTGGTTGCTCCAAAATCTTAATGTACTTTTCTGCATTACTGCTGCACCTCAAAGGCGGATGTTATTTTCGCCAAGGGCACTAAAACAACCCCATACCACGACAGACCCTTTTACTAATAACTGTCTGGATGGTCCTTTTAATCTTTGGTTATACCAGTCTGGGATGCACAAATTTTCTGCCACATGATGGAACCCCAACATCTGCTCCTATTTGCATTTGGTGTGCGACGTTGTGTGTGTTGTGTAAGATAAACAAAAAAGCTAAACTGCAGCTCACTCCCCAACGGCGGCAGGCTCGTTAAATTACCTGCAAATCAACTACATCATTCGTCCCCCATATCAGGGTAAACAGGATGTACTGGTGGCAGTTGATGAAGTGGAACATCAGAATCAGACATTAAATCATCGGCTGGCAGAATTACAAGAATGAGGTATCATTGGTAGACGCACTGCGCACTGGGGGTTGAGGCTGGGACATGCTATTGTTTCATGGTAGCGAGTGATGAGGAAGATCAAACTGCTGGTCCTTTCCAAGTTCTTCTTGATAGCAATTTATATCAGGCCGTATAACGACAGTTATAATTTGGTTATTTGGTATATTTAAACGAAAACATCTGGCGTCTATTTATAAATAAATAAATAAATGGTCTTTTAGTGTCCTCCCTAAGACATTGCCGTACGTATGTGTTTTGCAGGGAACTCCGAGTGAGATGTGTCTGAGGTGGGTGAAAGCGCTAAAGCGTCTAAGACCTGAGTCATTGGGTATCCCATGATCCCCAAGTGTCCCAAAGATAAGGAATTTTGGGAGCCTTTACTTGTTCAAAATGTGCAATCCAGGAGACAGGGATTTACCAATCAACTCTCAAATTCATGTAAAGTTTCCTGAAGAAATTCAAGCAGAGTGTCGACTATTACATGAACAAACAAGCTGCTAGACTTGCAGACCCCAGAACTATCAGAAAAATAATTATAACAGAAATAATAAGATACGAAACGCATCAAAGTCAGATGCCAATCAGTTCTTCTGCTGACTGTCGTAAATTATTGCCACTTTACTACTCTAATATTGAGCTCTGATGTTATTCAAGGGAAAAAATTGAGGCTCTGTTTACAGAAACTTGGCACACACTGTACAAGACATCATGTTTGCGTTCCACGCCCTGTACACGTCTCTACTGGGATTGCGTGGCAAGGACGTGAAATCTCAGCCTGTGACCCCAGAGACATTACACACATTTTCAGTGTGTCTGCCACAATGTTACGAGACTGATTACAACCCAGTGCTGTGATGCTGGTTTACCAGCCTGTAATCAGACCGAACTTCCTTCTCCCTACTAAGGTGTTTCTCATTTCCTTTGGCCATACGCACCTTTTTGGGTGTTCCCATCTCATGCAGACTCAAACCGAGTCAAGGTCAAGTGTATTTGGTACAAGAATGGATTAAAAAACACCATGGCTGGCAGACGAGGCTATTCATTTCCCAGCAATGCTAAGTTGCTTGTTAATGGCACCCTTTTGTTAATCTTTGTTATGATCCGTTGTTGAAGTCCATGTGTTTGTAACACTGTGAAACAAGCTCAGGTGGCCGAGACCATAATCATACTGCTTCATATTAATGAAGAGGTTATTTTTATTTGCTGGACTATGTCTGGTTATATAGATGGATATCTGCCTAGCCAGCGGTTACAGTATGACCATTAGATTAGAGGGTTAAAGCTTGCTTTTGTGGCAGCCTCCCAACATCAACGTGGGCGGAGTAGACTTTATTGTTTCTTTTATAATTAACATACATGATGGATTTAAATCCCTGAGATCAATTTTAGTGAGTCAATTTTAATTTCAGTATTTATCTGAAATTTATCGTTATTATGACCTGGACATTGAGTCTCCTGGTGTGATTTAAGTCATCCTAATTTTATTCCTAACACTGTTATACTATGAACTGAGAAATAAAGTAAATGCTGCTCAGAGAGGTGTGTGTTTGGGACACACACAAAAAGGAGGAAAAGGGTTGATTTCCGAAAAAGTACACAGATGACTCCCAGTTCCTGTAGGCCATCTCCAGTAATCTCCAATAATAATCACAACACTGTGTGTGTGTGTGTGTGTGTGTGTGTGTGTATACACTTTTTCTGCTGACTGAGTATGTGGGTGTTTTTCTCCTCTTAATACTCTCACAAAGCATGGTGGTGGGGGCCAAGTGAGCAAAGGTCAAGGGGCATTTATGAGAAAGGCTCTCTCTCTCTCTCACACACACACACACACACACACACACACACACACACACAGATCTGTTCACTATATGTGCTCAAACAGGATACAGACTCTGTCCCAAACGGAGATCATCAGATGTTTTTGGGTCAACGTGGGCGGAGCTTAATGACATTTCACCTTAATATGAAGTCATATGGGGAAAAATTATACAAATACAACAGGACAGTAAAATTGTGATAATTGTTTGATATATCATATGTATTGGCACAGTGTATGGACAATTTTTGGCATTCGCTGAAGTTGATGTCATTATAAGTTTCCGTATGATGCCATTCATGCCATTCTTCAGGAATTCTTGTGCATACTACATGCAAGTCTCCATTGCTACCACCCACACCTCGAGAGAAACCTCTGTATGTGCTTTGGGAAAGTCCTGTTTGTTCAAAGTAGGCCTGTGGCTAGTTACCGGTACGGCCTCATTCACCCACCCCAAGAGAATTCATTTCCAAGTCGACTTCTTGCTCATCATTCACACTCCTCAACTTCAACAATTTCTTCCTGGGGTTCATGGACTACCCCTCTTTGTATTTTTGAGGAAGTGGAGGCAGTTGAGACATTACATGGACTAGAAGAGATGCTTCTGTCAGAGGCTGATGAAACCTCTTCAAGTGAAGGTGGTGGAGATGGAGATGGCTGCTTATTCTGGTGGCATCTGCTTCCCCCTGAACCCCTGAACTTTCTGGGCGTCTTCAGAACTGGGTGATGCGATGGGGAAGAAAATTTGTTCAGTGCACAATTGTTTTATACCTGCGTTCAGACAGGATGTAGTTTACATTCGCGGATCATACGGAAAGCATGTGCACTGCTCGTTATGCATCTGATAAACATTCATTAATATCTGTTAATATTCGTTCAGCATTTGTTCTAGTTTGTTAATAAGTTGTTAAACCGTTTTAATTTTGTTTCATTCATTGTCAGTTCGTTCTGTCCAGCCCTCGGGATTCAAGGAAGTTTTCGTCAGGAATTTTGTGTGCATTTGTGCATATTCTGACTTGTGCAATTCATTCATGTTCGTATCTTCAATTGGTTTTAATTTTAAGATCACTTAATGTTGACCATAAAAGAATAATTTTACACACATGCAAATGATTTACCTTAGTAATTTCAACTACAAAACAGTCAAAGTGTAGCTAGCTGCTTTTACCAGATATATGAGTAAGGCAGTGGCTGTCCGTCAGGGCCAGCAAAGCCTTCCCTGCTGGTGCAAACACTACCAGAAACACTGACCTACATTTACAATTTAAATTCTTCTATTTGTTCCATGAAACTGTATACATTTATTCCCAACAGTCTATTCTCCTCATTGTCTCTTGGCTGCACTGCTTCCATTACGTGTATGTGGATGTTACCTGTGGAAGCTACGTTGTGCTAAAGGGTTAACTGGGTTTCTTGCTTTAGTAATAATGGTATTCACCCTCAATACGCAAAATTCCTATCTCTGTAATACCAGGCCTTGTTATATTGCATTTTTGTATATTTCTGATGGTTTCTATAATAGTGATGATAGTATATATCTTATTTAGGGGTTTCTTTTTTCCCCTAGAATATTTTAAAACACTTTTTCCACCCTTTCACTTCACCAATTTGGTTTATTTTGTGCTGTTCTATTACATAAAATCGAAGAAAAAAAACATTTCAATTACAAAATAGGAACAAAAAACGAAAAAAGCCAAATGTTTCTGTAATCCACTGTAGCCAAATTGTAACATTATAAACATATTTGCTAACTAGTTCTACTTCAATAATTAAGGTGGAACATTACTGCATTCAGGTAACTAAAATCAAGTTATTATGTAGTAATTTTATGTTTTTCATTTTAAATGTATAGAAAAGCATTCATTTAAATCATTTATTAAAAAAATTAAACTTGTATATCTGATATTCACTTTAGATCAGAGCCAAAGTAGACAAAATAATTTAACTAGTTTAGTTTAGCTCATCAGGACAGATGCAAATATTGAAGTGTACATTATTATAATCATAAACAAAAAGATATGTTGCGGCTGAAATGGAGTGAATATGACTGTGATGGAGTTTGAGTAACAATATCTGGAAGCCACTGAGACTTCAGAGCAACGAACTCCAACTCAAACAATGACTCACTAACAAGGTGCTAATCAGCAAACAGATGCTAAATAACTGTTTTCAGTAAAAGCGGCAGCTAGCAGGTGAACATGATCGAAACAGGAAATGGTGGAAAAAAAATGAGCCTGTAATGAAATTTGCAAAGACAGATTAAAAGAAAAAAACAGCAGTAAATGAGTGTGCGATGGTTTCTTTGGCTTTAAGAACACTCACCTCAGCATATAAATAACCCTAAAACATGAGTTGATGCACGGGAATGCAGCTGTGGACGGACAGTCAGGGCTTCCAAATTACGCCAGCGGCCGGCGGGATTTCCGAGTCCTGTGCGATGTCTACTTTCATTTTGTTTTCAAAAGAAAAAAAAATAGAAATCTGCACCTACCTACACACAGTGTGCCTCCTGCCATCTCGCACACGTATTATATTATAAAATATATTTGATCACGTGGTCATTCAGGTGTCAGTGTATTTACTTCTCAAGGTGCTTTTTACAACAGAGAGAGCAAACGCACATCTCAGATCTGTTACACTAGCTTTAGAAAGCAACACGCATTTTGCACTTGGATCTCTGCCAGATACTTTGGGAAGCATTAGAGGGGCGATATGGGAAATTATATATATATATATATATATATATATATTCTCTGATATAATACGGGATTTTCTCTTATCGGCGTGAGTTGGAAAGCTGATCTACGCTAGTCCAAAATTGGTAAAAAATACCTAGGTAACCTCTTCCAGGTAATTATACTCCGATTTGACATAAAATGAAAGTAGCATGGAGGAAGGCGCAGGTTTTTACATGCAGCTCTACGCTCCATCATCTCATTTGTCCGCGGTTTAGCTTTAGACCGATAGTGCAGGCTGAAATACTGGCAGTCCAACAAGCCAAAGCTGAGCTCAGAGCAAACATGAGCAACTCATACACAATTAGTTCAACCGAACCCACGGGACTTGAAAACTACACGCAAAATATACAGACAAAAAGCGTAAAAAAATTTTTTTTAGGTTATCCAAAAAAAATAAAATAAAAAAACATTTCGATTTGCTTTATTTACATTTTATGGGCAAGTTCATAATTAAAAGCATGTAGATTTTCTTGATGTAAATGACTTTATTACCAATAATTTTTACCTTCAAAAAATTATACACTGCCTAATTCACACACAGCCAGTGCAGGGTCACGTGTGTTCGGTCAATTTCTCATGACGGATCCTCAATTCAGCCTTTAATTCTGTAATTTTTAAAAACTGGTCAATGGTAATGATGACATCATGAGGACAGAGGTTCCTGCTACTTTCGGTGGTTATCTTGCTACTCAAAAACGATCACCCTGCTGAACAGACACCGTACATGACGAGGGTAGCCTGAGGGGTAAAAATTTTTGGTAATAAAGTCATTTGCATCAAGGAAATCTAACGGAAAAATCTGGAGAAACTTTGGGTAATGGTGGTAACAAGACATTTGCAGACACTCCGTGTTAACTAAAAATACTAAAATGACTTCACAGCATACAGTTTAAATTATACAGTTTACATTTCAGGTCATTAAAAGACATTTATCGGACAGTTTCATAAAAAAATATTTCTTTTTGATAAAATAATTGGGGGGGGGGGGGGTGTTACAGTACTTACAGAAACTATGGAAAAGTTTTCAGTTGGCCAACTTCAGAATAATCAGGTAATTAATTACTGTCACACACACACACACACACACACACACACACACACACACACACACACACACACACACACACACACACACTCCCTGATTCAGAGAAAGGAGTTCTAGAGTAAAGATGTGAACACAGGAGGTAAAGTAAACAACAAAGGGAGAGGGAGAGAGAGAGAGAAGAGGAAGAAAAGTTTTGGCACTCCGGCTGCCTCTCCATGCCAACTGAGGCCCTGACAGAGCAACAGAAGACAAGAGTACCGCGGAGGACAGACGAGTGCAAAAGGAAGGACGCTGAATGGAAATGGAAAAGAAATACTGGCAACCCAAAAAGCCACAGTGCAGGAGGAAAAAAAAAAGAATGAGCAGGAGGGAGGGAGAGAGAAAGTCTTTGTGTTGACAGTAGTGAAGGTGTCTTTCCTGCCCACGTTTTCGCTGATTTATTTATCGCTCCATGAGAGACGAATCCGAGTCTGGGGAGGAGTAGGAAGAGCCTGCGGAGCCATGAATTAACCGACTGTTTGACGGAGGCGTAAATCTTTGTACAGCCACAGGGGGCAGGAGAGAGTTCTCATGCTTCGTATCGAACACGATTAACGTCTCATTCCACCTAAAATCACTGGTCATCTTTTTGTATATATTTAAAAATAACAAAGACAAACCATCACCGACTTCTAAAGATGATCAAATACTTAAATATCAAAATTTAATTCATACGTTGGCCCAGACTTTTCGGTGTGCGTGTGTTTTGCCACTTTCCTGCAGTGAATAGGACGGCCTGTCTGTATGCACCCTCGACGACAGCTGTGATAATAGTAAAAGTGTGTGTGTGTGTGTGTGTGTGTGTGTGTGTCAGTCACATTTACTATCTAATAATAATAATAATATTACTAATACTACTATTACTACCAATAATAATATTAACAAAAAAATGAATAATAACACCACTAATAGGCATATTATTATTATTGCTACTACATCCAACTACGCAGCTTCTATTTGATGGCAAACACAATAGTTCAGTGTTTCAGTCAAAGCTCTTTCAGAGTTACATCACACACACACACACACATACACACACACACACACACACACACACAGAGTCTGTGTTAGCCGATTAGTTTAGTACAGGACATCATGTGATGGGGGAATAACCAGGAAAAGCTTATATAACTAACAAGCACTCACACACACACACACACACAAACACACCCCTCCTATAATTTAAGGAGCATTTATTAAATTTTCATTAAACTTGACTGTAAAATTATTGTTTGTTAATGCTATGATTTGAGTTCATACCATTCAACAAAAATGTTTTAACAGCCAATCCCAATCACAAACCCTGTGTTTTTACATCAGCACAGATTTCATCTAAATTTAATAAATAGGATTGATTTTTTTTTTTAAAGTACCACTAAAACGAGATTTAAGTAAAGAGCCGTGGCTAAGAACTTGAGGGACCTGCAGAGAGAACGTATTACCATGAAAACCCCTGCTGACGAGGACCACAGGTCAGAAACCTTCATCCAGAAAACTGGCGTTATGTTCCCAGAGACCAGTCTCAAGATCTTTCAACTGGAAGACCTAATTAAGCAACTAATCCTCTAGAGCAGTGGTCTCCAACCCTGTTCCTAGAAATCTACCCTCCTGCAGGTTTTAACTCCAACCTTAAATCATCCACACCGGAGTACTTGATGATTACCTTGAAGAAGTTCTTGAACAGGTCAAAGAGGTGTGTTAGAATTTGGTTGGAGATAAAAACCTGCAGGAAGGTAGATCTCCAGGAACAGGGTTGGAGACCACTGCTTTAGAGGATGATAGTCGGGAGACCATCATCGGAAGCACTAGAGATGAAAAGCCCAACTCTGGGAAGCAGATCTCTCACTCAGCGACCAAATCAAAACACTAGGGTCAAGAACCCTAAACTCGAACACCGGTTGAGTACCCTTGCTCTGGAAGACCGAAGTCAAGAACCCCTGCTCTGGAAAACCAAATTCAACAGCCCATCTCCTGAAAGGCTGGTGTTAGGAACCCCAGTCTGGTAAACATGAGTCAAGAATGACTGCTAGGTATAGTAAAATAAAACCGCCCTGCTCCTGTACATCAAACTGAGAACCATTCTCAGGACGACTGGGACCTGCTCAAAATCACTGGATCCAAGAACCCTTACTGGATGAATATAATTAAAAACCAATGCTCTACAACAGAGGTTCCCAACCGAAGTCCTGGAGGACCTTCTGTCCTGCCCATTTTAGTGTCTTCCCTGCCTGGTCACATCCACTTCAATTCATAAAGAGACGTTAATTAGCTGATTAGTTAAATCAGGTGTGCTGGGAAAAACACTAAAATGTGCAAGGCGTGGGGTTCTTCATGACCAGGGTTGGAAGCCCCTGCATGGAAGATCGAAATCCAGAGGATAAATGTCGCCTATCTGGAAAGTCAGAGTAAATTCATGTGCTTCTATTCTGGAGGACAAAACTCGAGTCCACTTTGGGAAAAACAGGGCAATAATCTACGCTCCAGCAACAAGAAGTCACGAGCCCTTCTGTACTGAAAGCCCGGAATGAAGAACCCCTGGCAGGGGGAGACAGCCATCAAGAGCTTTTTTAAGGAATATCAGAACCAAGGATCTCTGTGTTGGTTGACGTGAGTCAAGACCCCACGATTGAGCTCTGGAGTGTGGAGATTGCCTGCTGTGGAAGTACTAACACAATAAGCCTTACTCAGGTAAACCGAGGTCACGTGCCACTGCGCCAGAAAACAGAAACCTTGAGTTGAAAGCCCCTGGACATAAAAGATATACGTTATGTCAACAAATTAACACTGAATAGAAGCAATATTTCATCTGACATATATTTACTCAACCCGAGTGTAAGAAGAAAACACACACACACACACACACACACACACACACACACACAGTGGAGTCCAGAAAACAGTGGGATTCACACAGATGTCAACAGCTGCAGGTTTCTCACGACATAACATGGTCTTCTCAGTATGTCCTCCACCACTCTCTCTCTCTTTCTCTCTCGCTTTTATTCAACATCTCCATTAGTATCAGAACACTTAAATCTACTGCCTTTTCCTGTGGTTTCAAACAAAGGGGCGTGGCTTTGGTGTTGTCAGTCATAAAGTGGGTGGAGCCTGAATATAAATGTGAGTTTAAAATTAAAATCTTTTAATATCAAACTGAATTACTTTCTACTGAACTAAACACACATCAGAGAAACACCACACACACACACACACACACACACACACACACACACACACACACACACACACACACAGTCTTCAGGAAGTGCATTTCTACTTGAACTATCACAAGGCTTTATACAATCAGTTATTTTAAACACTTCTGATTTTTACCTTATACTTAAAAAAAAAAAATAAAACAGTTTTAGTGGTTTTAGAGTCACAAACATTATTCTGATAAATATTTCTCCTAATTAAATTGTTAACACAGTAATTATGTTTAAAGATAGAATGTACCTAATTAAATGATAATTGTGATATTTTTATATACACACATCATTATTTTCTAGCATTCATTTCTACAAAAAGAATTTAAGCTTTAAATTAGTCAATGTGTCTAAAACTGATTTTATATTGGTAGAATATTATAATACTAATAAAATCATAATAAAATTCCTTTATTGAGAAAATACCATATCTTCATTCATTAAGATCATGCCGTGGGAACTGTTTTGTTAGCATACAAAATGCTAACATTACATTTACCTCAAAACTATTCTCTTTCGTACCTCTGTTAGGAGGTCTGATTGTGTGCAATTAATTGGGTACAAGTAATAAACCATTGCATTTGGGAGGTGATCAGTGCATGGGACCATGCTGGGGAAAAAAAAAAAAACCAAATCCCCAA
>JAOUQZ010041714.1:0-13883 GCA_028564935.1 Neosilurus hyrtlii
CAACATGTGGAAACTTAACTTATATTATATATATGTGTGTATATATATATATATATATATATATATATATGTATATATATGTATATATATATATATATATATGTATATATATGTATGTGTGTATGTATAAACAAACGGAACATATAACTGATCCCTGTTAGTTTCTAACGAAGAAAATTAATTTTTTAAAAATTTATTTATCTCAACAGGGATATTGAACACATTTTGATGAGTCTTTTTGGAGAGGGGGCACAAATATAATTTGGTGCATAAATCTCAAACATGTCTGGAATTAAACTGAAAATCGTGACATCACATGACAGTTCCATCAGTTTAACAACAGGAGTATGGTACCAGGGTTTTGAGCTCCGCCCACATTCCCACCTCAGATCATGCTCGGACAGAGAGTGAGAAGGAGACGGACAAAGAAAGCGACAGATAGAGAGAGGGGGACAGAGAGGCAGATCTAGAGACAGAGAGGGAGAAATAGTACGAGAGAGGGGGACATGGTTGAATTGAGATGAGGTCTGGGGTCAGTCCTGTCGAAATAGCTGAGTTAGCATTGCATTGTGGGATTGTTCTGAGCACAGCTGGAGCTTCCACGGTGTTCACAGAGTGCCTCAGAACTTCTTTGTGACTGCTCATTCTTTATCTTTTCGTTTCCTTCTGTCTGTCCTTTCACAGCCTGGACTTTACCTCTGGTGCCCGGGGTCAAGCTGTGTCTCTGTCTCTGCTCTTCACTTCATGCTGACACACTTTTGAGACGTCACTCTGCACATTACACTAATTACAATTAAACGCACCGGTGGGAGGGTTATTTCAAATAACCCTTGAATAACTGTCACATTAGAGGAGTCATTGATTCATTTTCCATTTAAGACTTATGGCGCTAACAAATAATGACCTACTGAAACTTTTTTCACATTACATGTAATCTTCAGTTCCATACTTACTTTATATGTGCTGGGTGCAGCCTTATTAAAGTCTCATTTTAAAAAATGTAATACAGCTTTGCTCGATTCTGATTGGTGATGATTCTGAGGCGTTCTACAGTCTCATAGGTAGGTGTCATTATTGCAAAATAAACCTCGACAGAGTGATCATCAGTGCTAACTTACAGTATGACAGTTACTAGCCAGGGGCCTATCCTATTACTTAAAAATGATTTTATATTTTAAAAGGGATTTTATTGCTTCCTCTAATGACATTGACAGTAACAAAAACCTCGTCACTAACTGGAGCATGAAAAGAATTTTTACGTCACTAGTTTGTGATAAATTATTTATTTAGTATTTATTAGCTGTGTTATTGTAAAGTTTATTTAGGCTGCAATCTGGTTATTAAATAAACACCTTCAGGTTGATATTAGACCTCACCTCACATTGCTGTATGTTATTGTTTACGCTGTCAGTGATGAAGTGGTCTGATGAGGCAGGAGTATTGTTAGGATCTATGACAGCATGTCCTAAACTCTTTTGTTCTTCTTATTTCACTACATCTGTGTCCTCTCAGTTTTGACTGAGATAATTCTGCTGCTTATTATGAACTACGGTATGAGTCACATGATTTGTAGCTTCTGTGGAAAACTAAAGGAGAACATCAGGCACACTGATGAGTTTTGATGAGACTGATCCGCTTTTATCACAGTAATTGTGAATGTAAATGTACATAATTTTTGTGATTTATTTATTTATTTAAAGCTATTTTGAGTGGGCAGCATGGTCCGCTTCACAGCAAAAAGGTAATGGGGTCGAGTCCCGGGCTCAACATGGGCGTCTTTGTGTTGAGCTTGCATGTTCTCCACATGCTTGTGTGGGTTTCCTCCAGGATCTCCGGTTTCCTCCCACAGATGAAATGCTATTGCTCACTGGTTGTTCCAAATTGCAAAGTGTCTCTGTGTGTGGTCCTGGGATGGTCTGGCAATGTTAGAAGCATTGAGCAGATTGGCAAATGAATGAATGATTTGGAAAAAACAGCTTGATTGTTTCTGAAAGTATTTAAAAGAAGACTTGAAGAAGAACTATAACCGATGATGCTGTGTGTGTCCAGGTTATGCAGGTGGTTCGGGAGCAGATCACAAGGACGTTGTCTAGTAAACCCACCTCACTGGAGCTCTTTAAGAACAAAGTGAATGCATTGAACTACAGTGAGATCCTTAAACTGCGTCAGACAGAAAGACTGCACCAGGAGGAGACGCTCGCACCGCCTGTGCTGTAAGACACACACACAAACCGATGTTGATGTTATTAAACTACTGTTTGTCCCCATTACCTACTGATTCAGTTTAGTAGCAATAGTGTAGTCCCATCCTTGTCTTTAGTAATTATTCCTCTGTGGCAATAGCCAGGGTTGGAGGCATTATGGTTTTGGGTTGTCCATTTGTCCGTCTGAATATACATTCATCCGGATTTTCTTGAACCTTAGCACAAATGTCCACCGTGACCCAAGGATGAAGTGGTCACTTTTTGGAGGTCACATGTAACCATTCTTGTGAACGACATATCTCAAGAATGCTGCGAAGAAATTTCATGGAACTTTGCATTATGTTCCACTCCATTTTTGTTTTTTACAAAAATGTGTGTTTATTTGTGTAGTGAGCTGAAAGAGCGTCTGAAGCCGGAGTTGTTGGAGTTGATCAGACAGCAAAGACTGAATCGTCTGTGTCATGGTACGCTGTTTCGCAAAATCAGCAGCCGCCGAAGACAAGGTTAGAAACTTTCCGTTATACCCAACCCATGATTCCTCCAGGGCACCAATGTAAAACCAGATTTGTGGTTTTCAACCTTCTTTGACCATACATATCCCAATCACCACACCCTTTAAACACACACACACACACGCAAACACAAGTCTTGTCTGATCTGCAGTCTTCCACATATATGCTCACAGATACCTATAATTGGCTAGACACTATGATTGACAAGAGGAGGGAGCACTTTCTTAGCTTTTGGCACTGGTTTTTAACTTACAATTATCCAACAATATGATTAATGCTTTGTTTTCCTGGTCACCTTTTCACTCTTCATTTAAGATAAACTGTGGTACTGCCGCCTGTCCCCTAACCACAAAGTCCTGCACTACGGAGACGTTGAAGAGGAGACGGAGACGCCATCCATCGAGAGTCTGCAGGACAAGAGTGAGTGCCGCACTCGCATTTCCCTTCACACCTTCATGATGAAGGGATTTACTGAAGATACAATAGTACTAACCCACTGTTACAGACAAATTCAGTGACACCGATTTGGTGTGAGATTATCCTAAAGGGAAAAAAATCTATAAAATGATATCAGTTTAAAAGCTTGTACATAATATTCTCTAAAATCTTTTACTATTTAATATTTAATTCTCTAATAGCCCTTTTTAATGTATAACCTAATTGTAAAATTGTATTGACATAAAAAATTTTTTGTCAAAAATATATTTGTTAAAAATAAGAGCTCTTTGTTTCTGTTTTATTAGAAGCCATGGGGGAATACAAACTTTTGCATACAGACATTTTGACCCGATGCATATGACTATTCTCTCTCTTTTCTCAGTCCCTGTGGCAGACATTAAAGCACTGTTGACTGGAAAAGACTGTCCACATATGAAAGACAACAAGGGCAAGCAAACCAAGGTTTGTCTGTCTTTTTCTCTCTATCTTCTTATCCTGATATGTACTTTCAATGCAGTTTATTCATTCATTTTCTAAGCCGCTTAATCCTAATTAGGGTCATGAGGAGGCTGGCACCCATCTCTGCCCACTCTGGGGGAGGGCGGGGTACACCCTAAACAGCTCGCCAGGCCATTGCAGTGCCAACACTCCCACATCCATTCACAATCACTCCTAGGGCCAATTTGGAAATGCCAGTCAGCCTACTGTGCATGTTTTTAGACAGTGGGAGGAAACCGGAGTACACAAAGGAAACCCACACAAGCACGGGGAGAACATGCAAACTCCACACAGAAACGCCCAGGAATCGAACCCAGGCCTTTTTGCTGTGAGGCTGACGTGCTAACCACTGTGCCACCGTGACACCCTAATTCAATTTAAAACTCTGCAAATAAAAAACACCATGTCAAAATTGTACATTTTTGCAGCAAATAGTTCTTATTTCATAGTAATTATTAAAATCAGTTAAAGTAATTTTTCTGGTGTTTATGATAACATCCAGTTTACTGAGAACCTGCAGAACTGTAAATCTACAAAACTACAACACCGCATCATAAAAGACATCCAAAACAAAAACAAGATTATCATGTTTCAGTCTGCAAATGTAGGATGTAGAGTAGAGATTTTATGGGCTGGTACAATTAGAATTAGCTCTAGTTAATATACGGGTCTCTCAAAAGTCTGGATCCATATTATGATTTATTACTTATTTAAAGCTACAGTGTGTAACATTTTGGAGGATGTGTTAGCAGAAATTAAGTATATCATTAATAAATAAGTGCTGAAATCTGTAATTATTATTATTTTTTTAAAGGTCATTTATTTATTTATTTATTTACTTACTTACTTACTTACTTACTTACTTATTTACTTATTAACTTATTTACTTACTTACTTATTTACTTATTTATTTATTTATAAATAAAAACATTTTTTGAACCTTGAAATAAAATCTTTATATCTACATGGGGTGCGGTCCCTCTCATGGAGGCCGCCATCTTGCAAAGCCATGTTTCTCCTGTATCCCAGAACCATACAGGCTTCGAAGGGGAGTTGGGAATAAGTTTCAGTTAGTTGCAGTCTGGAATCTCACGAATACATGCTGCTAGATATCACTGAATATTACACACTGTACCTTTAAATAAACAATAAATATTACAAGTAAATGGGGGCATTCGTGGCCCAGTAGTAGGGTGCTCGATTACTGATTCTAAGGTCGAGAGTTCATGCCCCACTGTCACCAGGTTGTCACTGCTGTCCTCCCAGTGCAGCTAACTGGGTTATCAAACGCCGGCCATGTCTATGGTGAGAGGCATGTAAAAGAACCATTGCTGATTTTTGTAAAGAGTAGGCTGCATTGTCGTCAGCGTGTTTCTGCCCTGCGATGGCCTGGCGAGTTGTCCAGGGTGTACTTTGCCCTCGCTCAGAGTCAGCTGAGATGGACACCAACCTCCCTGCTTAACAAGGATTAAGCGGTTCAGAAAATTAATGAATGATACAGGCATGCTCTGTATTAGACCTATTGGAAAGCTCCTGTCTATATAAATGTAATCTATTTATTTGTTGTTGTGGAACTGCTGCATCATACAAGCGACATGTTTCCATATGATAAACATTATATTGCTTTTAATTCTATACTGGTGTAAGATCTTGTGTAAATTTGTATAAGAAGCTTGTATTAGTGGTTGCGGTATCATTTTCACACTGTAGAAAAATATACATGTACTTGTGTCTAGAATATCTGGTGTAAGGTCACAGTGAGATAAATTGTAATTTATATATTTTTTTGAATGTTGAGACAAACATTAGCCTTAACTTGAGGATGCCTGAAATTCTTTACTTCATCTCTAAAAAAACAAACCCTGCTAGTCTGGGAGGAGTATTGAATTTGCTTTGGACTGAACTGTAAGAGCACTGAAATTAAAATGTTGAGGCTCCGAATGTCGGAACTTTATTGTTTATTTATATATATATTTTTGTTGTTTACTTATTTTTTTAAAATACTGTAGGAGATGATGGATCTGGCGTTCAGTATTACATACGATGTTGAGGAGTACAGCTTGAATTTCGTCGCCTCCTCCAGAACAGATGTGAGTGAAATTTCAGCCTTCCATTATTCCATTAGTTTTCTGCCCTCTCTCTCTCTCTTCACACACACACACACACACACTCCCCCTGACTCTCTCTTTCCCTCCCTCACACACATCCCTCTCCTGATCCCCTCAATACACACACACACACACACACACACTCTCACTCACTCCCCTCCTGCCCTCTCTCTTTCTCACACACACACACACACACACTCACTCCCCCCCTCACTTTTTGCCCTCCCTTCTCTTACTGTCTGTCTGCCACCCTATCTCTCTCTACCTCTCTCTCTACCCCCACCTCATTCTCTGTTTCTCTTCCTCCTGCCCTCCCTCTCTCTCTCTTCCCCTGTGTCTCTTCCTTCTCTTTCTCTATTTTTCTCTCCTCCCTCCTCCTGCCCTCACTTTTTGCCCTCCCCTCTCTCTCGCTGTCTTTGTCTGCCTTCCTCAGTCTCTATTTCTTTTGCCTTTTGACAGTTTGTCACAATGCTGCTTAGGAATTGCAGAAGATATACTGTATTTTAAACAGCATATCCATCCTTCCTTACCCCCATCTCTCCCTCTCTGTCTGTCTGTCTCTCTCTCTCTCTCAGTTTTGTTTGTGGACAGATGGTCTGAATGTCCTTCTTGGGAAGGAGATGAGCAGTGAATCCATGCGCAGTGAGCTAGAGATCCTTCTTGCCATGGAAATCAAGCTTCGCCTCCTGGACCTGGAAAATGTTCCTATTCCCGAGTCAGCCCCACCCGTTCCCAAACCGCCCAGCAACTTCAACTTCTGTTACGACTTCAGCCAAGCGGAGCATTAATGCCATTAATCCTGCTCCTTATGCTCCTCCTGAGAGAGTCGATGAATGAGAGAAACTCTGTGGGAGATTTGTGACAGAGCCGAGAAGCAGCGAGTGCGAAGACTGGGGTTTGGTATGACATTTTAGCAGACAGAAAAGCCCACAGAAGAACGATAGGATAAAAAAGGACAGAAGAGGTTCCCTTTGAGAGACAGATGATTTTATATATATAAAATATGTGTGTGTGTGTGTGTGTGTGTGTGTGTGTGTGTGTGTGTGTGTGTGTGTGTGTGTGTGTATAATATCTAAAGTTAGGGTTTTTTTTTACCCTGTCTTAATGGTACTCCACTCATCTAATTTCTTCATGTTAACTTGGTTGTTTCTATTTTACATCCTTAATCTGGTCTGCAAAGGTACACAAATGCCCCATTTCTGTTTGATTACATTTAAATGGAAAATTTCCTCAAATCAACACAAAAAAATCCAAGCATTAATATAAGCAACACTTTGATGCATCAGTTAGATTCTAATTATTTTTTTACTGAGGAAGCAGCATTGCAAAATAATCCTCTGTTCACATATTATTGGAAGTACAGTAATTACAAGGTGACGACTTGGAATGGAGTCGTTACTGTGGAAACGGTCTTTCAAACAGAAAGTAATAGAATAAAAATAATCTACTGTATAACTCTATAGGTAGTACTGAATAATAATCAGGAATATTTAATGGACCTGTGTCGAGTTTAAATGCTGCTGTTTTTCATTTTATAACCTGATGGTACGCAATTCTGGAAGAAAAGAAATTCTTCAAGTGTTATTTTAAGGTCATTTAAGAATTCTTTCATTTCTGTTTTGGTCCTTAATTTTCACTAAGAGTTTAATCCTGATCAGGGTCATTCTGACCCCAGATTCTATCCAGGGAACACTAGGCTTAAGCTGGGAATACACACACACACACACACACACACACACACACACACACACACACACACAGCAGGGTCCACAGCTTTTTCATAGTTCTAGACCACTAAAGAAAGTACCTTCTTTTTGTGTGTCCACACTGAGGATGATCATAGTTCTATGTACCAGTACACTGTTTTGAAAGAAATTTTCACTAAACCAACTGTCAGCTAGTTTACATTATCTCAATGCCTATTCACACACTCACTCACCCACCATAACATTTCTAGGAGAAGCCTGGAGAAAATCCACACAGAAAACATGTGAAAGTCTCTTTATAACCTAGCCTATAACCCTTAATCCTTCTACATTATAAAAGCAAAATAAAAGGAAAGCCCAAACTCTCATATTACACTAAAAATATGTATATTTTCATGATCAGGTGGTTTTTACTTACATTTATGAAGTTGCAATTTGCTAAAATGTGCTTGATAGTTTGCATTGGCCTGTTTGAAAAACCTGACATTTTTAGTTCGTTTCACTCTTACGAGAGTGCGAAATCATGAGAATAGAATGTACATGCAGCAGTTTCAAGAAAGCAAGATACCAGCAATAATAAGAATATACAAATAATAAACACATCAGATAGATAGATGCTAGACAGATCTATACATAATACATTACGTTTACATACATCAGGCAGGGGTCTGCTGGTGTACATGAATACGTGATACATATATACCTGTACATATATACATATATAGATTTAATGTAAAGTATGCACTTAATGCAGATCACTTCTGCAGAACTGCTTCTTCAACATTACTCCCACCCTACTTTTTGCAGTTTAATGGCACCCTGTGTGAAGATTTATTTTTTCAAAGAAGGTGATAAAACAATGTTGCGTTTTAAGGATATGGACATATACTATGTATGCAAGCTTTTATCAAGTTTGATAACGGAGTAACAGAGGATTAAGGGGTTGAGTGTCAGCTTATTGCAAATCACCTTGTAGGCAGTAGAGGGCGCTAATATTACAAACTGCTAGCTTTAATGATTCAGGGAAATCTCAAGTATGCCTATAGATTTATTAAATCCAAAATTTTATCAAATATAAAAAGTGTAAATGTTACTTGATAGTCACTAATGATATACAACATTTCATACTTTAATGAACCACTGCATTTATAATTTTTTTTTTTTTTTACAAAATATTGCAAGATTGTATGAGCAGCTGTTGCCGTTTAACAAGATTTAATAATAACAGTGGGCAATTAAAAGAAAATACATTTTAATGTAAATGGTCCATCATGAGGTAATTAGTCTCTGAAAATAATAAAGATGATAATAATAATAACAATAATAATAATAATTGTGCATTTTGCAATATGAAAATTTACGGTACATTTCAATTAATATTCAAGTCATAGAACGCATCTTTAAATCACTGTTATAAGCCGGACAAATATTTTTCACTTTCTTGATATCATGCACTGACTGAGAATATATAGTATTGTTAATAAAGGAACGGTGCCTAACACTAATAGATATGGTGATGTGTATCTATGCAGCAACCCAACAAATTAAATTAATAAAGGGCAGCTGAAAAAAGATCTGTGACTATATTAAATTTAAAAATGTTTAAATGTAAAAAAAATAAAAATAAATAAAATTTTAAAAAAAGCATGTGGAAAGTTCAAAATTCCACCAAGACCAGCAATCCTCCAATATGAACCAAAATGTCCTATCTCAGAATGTTTAAGCTGTACATGGTGTATTTTTGTTATAAAATTCATGAAGATTGTGTAACCTATATTAGAACTTGAGGATAAGATCAAACTTAATGCTAATTTTACAGTTAAGGTAATTCGCATAACAAAGATATTTAAATATACAATGAATACTTTATTTAATTTCAAAGTCGAGAAAAAAAATATATAAACTCTTTGCTTTTCCCCGCCTAAAATTAGTCATGTGATGCTATTTTTGAACTATCAACAACGGTGATATCAAGAAGGTGAGGTAGGCCAACTGACGCCAGAGAATTTACTGAATCAGAAAGGAAAGAGCAAAAAAGACAGAGTGAGAAATAGAGAAAAGATTTTGACAGGAGAGCGCTTTGAGAGATGGAATAGAGTGAAACGCGAGCTGAACATGATGTTTAACTATGAAGTTGCAGGGTTCCTACTTCACAGGTGTGTGTGTGTATATATATATATATATATATATATATATATATAGAGTGTGTTTTCATATACTTGTTTGCAGTCCAGAGTTATAGGTTGTTATGCAAAAATGACTATTTTGAATGCGTGATCTTTTTAAATAAATGTATTTCTCAGTTAAGAAATCGATAAGCATGCAACATATATTTACATTTGCAACATGTACATGTACAATGATATAACACCGCAACAACCCCCGAACCCCCATAAAAACAGAACTCTAATTGCTGTTATCTTCATGAACTGTTTTCAAATCCCAACTTTATTTGTCTGTTAATACCTTGACACCTTGATTCTGAGCTCCTCCAGAGCGCGACACCGCACCTTTCCCTTCTGGTTACTAGCTGTTTTTGTACCAAATCTTTTTTTTTATTCACCAATTCCTGTTTTGCCTTGGTCTTGTTATTTGCATATCTCCAGAAAGACCTTGGAGTAGTCATCACATCTTCACCGATTTTTGATTCATACACTCTGTGTGCTTCTCTGATGTAAAGACCTGCATTTCTCATCACCCTAATCCAAGCTGGTGGGTTTGTACTGAGGTTTAGGTCACTTATTTGGATTAGCAACCGATTTGGGTTTTACATCAGGGTCACTTGTTTGCACAACAGACAGCAGTTCATTTTTCTTGTTCAGTATCCTATCAGTATTGATTCTCAAACTATATGTCCGAATTTTTAATCTGCCCTAAATTCACACAATTACGAGTTAAAAGTTATTCAATTTTGTATTGTAAACAAATGAGTACGCTCACCTCTTCACAGCGTCAGTGCTGTTTTCCTGTGCACATACACAGAGGCGTTGAATCATCAGAACCTCATTATACATATTCATGAGGAAATCCGAGACGTTTACAGCTAAAAATAACTGTTAACTATAATACCAGGGAGGTACCATTGTAAATAATCAGCGAAAAGTTCAATTTTTAAATGTATTAATGTTTCTCAATTTAAAATCATCTATTCTATGCCACTAAAATTTAGCTTGTGTACACCATGTACAGAGACCTGACATAAGTAAATAAACACCCAAAAATTTCAGAATGAATATTTGCTGGTCAAAGAAGAGTCTTGCGTCTTGTTGCTCAGCCATAATAGACCATACTTTTACCTCAGTATACTTTTCGGAATTATTTTTTTGGTTCTCGTTGCCTACAATAGCATTGGTCAATACACTTTCACCAAAAATTATAGAGAAGTCATTTTTACTTCTTTTTATTAGGAGCCCTTTTAGATAAAATAGTGGTGGTGTATAATCTTCACTGCACACTACTGAAGCTTTAAAGAATCACTTTATAAATTCCTGGAGGCAGAATTTGATCCAGATCACTTAAAAATTTTATGTAATCTTCCTTGTCTAAAAGTCCACCTTTTATAGAAATTTCAAGAAAATCTGCACACATTTGTGTAGTTCTGCTAACAGACACACAAACAAACCAAGGGTAAAACATAAGCTACTTGGCAAAAGTAATTAATAAATAAATATTATATGATTTTTTTAAATTTAAAAGATATGATAAACCTGCATCTTTTGAAATGACCAAATTTCTAAGAAAAACTGGTCACTTATTTTTAACCATTTTACTTTCCAGAATATTTCCTTAATCTCTTACCTTCTGGATCAGGTAACACACACACACACACACTGTAAAAGAAATGTTTGAAAATCATTGAGTTTTTTTTTTGTAAATCAACACATTAATAGAAAAGCACAGAATAATAATCTGAAACTATCATCAACAAAATGCTGCAAAATATTTTTGCCCTGTTATTGTCTTTTACATTTGGTATTTTCTTTTTCCTTTCAGCAAATCATCTGTGCAGGTTTGATCAGAGTATGCAATCAAAAAAAGATAAAAACCTTAAGATAAAAAAGTGCAAGTGGACTAACATTCAGAGAGAAAAGAAAATGATTTACCAAGAAAAACATTTATGATGCAAATATAAGGAGCTTATTAATGTGTTCAAGTGAAAGATGTTTTAATGTTGGAAAGTAACGCGATATAACACTGAAGTTTACAATCATCTAAATCTAACAGTCTGCAGCCTAATAATCTCTAGATTTTATCATAAAAATAACACACTCTAATATTTTGTTGGACCGCCTTTATTCCTGAACACAGCGTGTCATCACCATGACATTGTTTTAACAAAATCAATACATTTATTTTCATTTCCATCCAGTTTTGAGTTCATTTTTCACCGAAATCTTGAACTGATGTTGGGAAAATTGAACCACTCCATAAAGTCTTCTCCAACACATCCCAGTTCATGTGTGAATAAATTCCTCATGCTCCCTGAACCACTCTTTCACTATTTGAGCAATTTTATATCCATAAATTTATGGATGTGTGCCAAGAGGGAAGAGAAAGTGCATTGATGTGATAACCTGGTTATTCAGTGCATCCAGGTCATCAGCTCACTTCATTTTATTGTCACGTAATGTTGCTGAGCCGCGACCTGAACAGCTGAACTATCAATGCAATGGCAATTACTCGCTGTAATCAAGGCTAAATGTGGTCCAACTAAATATTAGAGTGCACCACTTTTTTTTTTTTTTGGCCACACACTTAATCCTGCAAGAATGAAACTGATTTTTTTTTTAATCACAAACATCCGGTGCAATTCACCTTAGAACATTCAGTAAAGACATGGCTATCAATCTGATCTTATAAAAATCAAAATGGATTAAATTGTCTTGTGTAAGAATTTGTGATATCAAAAATCAGATGTACTATTAAATTTGTTTTGTATCGTATTGTAAGGACGCTTTAGGTTTACAGCTCTACTTGGCAGCCAGTTAGTCTGTATCGCTGGCACTGACATATATACACACAACACACAGTATTTAAAATATAGACATAATTAAAATAATAATGAATTACAGAATTAATTAAAAGAATCTCCTGGTATAGTATGATGTGATTTTATTTGATATTGATGTAATAGTAGTATTAACTACACTTAGACCTTCAACCAAATCTTTTCAAATTCTGTATAAACATTTTAGCCTAGTGCCATCACTGCCATGCCCAAATCATCTGCAGCTCTGATTTTATTTTATTCTTAAATCACTAGTGTTGGGACCACTGACATATTGTAAATAGCTGTTTTTGTAAACCAACACCGTTTGTTGTGTTTTTTGTTTTTGGGTGGGTGTACTCAACATGTTATACTGTAAAGATGGACAATGGAGATTTTTTCTTTTAATTATTCTTAATCATTAAAATACAAAAACATCCCTAATTAGCCTGTGTTTTCTTTTATTCAAATATCAATAAAACAGATTTATTAAGAAGTTGATGCTAGAAACAAGTTTCCACATGAATATACCCATTCAGTTCACATCACAATATGACCCTTGTTACTCAGATCCTTATACTTGCCTATTTTTGCCCCTCAGCCAGTTATGGCTTAATATCGTTGGCTTGGCAGGTGGAGGGGTGGGCGGCTTGACAATAACTTTGTCCCGGCCATTGCTCTGCTCATGCACAGGCCAGCTTTCTGGAAATTTGCATAGACACGCCCTATGATATAAACCTGTGTGTGGGATAGCTAATTTGCATATGTGACCTTTGGCCTTGGCACAGTGACCTTGAACATATAAAGTTTGTCCGGTCCATTGCTCAGCTCATATGCATGATAGCTTTATGAAATTTTGCATAGGCACTCCCTATGACCTAAACCTGTGCGTGGGGTGACTAATACAATGTTGATTGTCCGAAACTGTTCGTATTGGGGGTTGGCTTTTGTATTCCGTGCACTTTAGGCGTCCTGGCTGCAGGGTTACGGTGCTCTATAGAGCGGCTATTTTTCCTTCTTCCATCACAACTTTAAAAACTGAAACTGTTTACTCTCTGCCTAATACATCCCACTCCTTGGCAGGTGCCTCCATAACTAGATCATGAATGTTATTTACTTCACTCATCAGTGCTCAATCTATTTCCTTTATATGCAATGAAGAAAGCAGCTCACACATTCTTCAGTAAAATATATTTGAACATGATTCATTCATTCATTCATTTTCTGAACCACTCAAATCCTAATTAGGGTCACGGGGAGGCTCGCGCCCATCTCAGCCGACCCTGGACAGCTCGCCAGGCCATCGCAGGGCAAACAGTCATACAACTATTCGTACTTACACTCACACCTCGAGGTGATTTGGAACAGCCAATTAGCCTACTGTGCATGTTTTTGGACTGTGGGAGGAAACCAGAGTACCCGGAGGAAAC
>JAOUQZ010041774.1:0-12596 GCA_028564935.1 Neosilurus hyrtlii
AATCCACCAAGTTTCCTCAAGACCATCACGAATCCATTAAGTGCCTTCAAGATCATCACGAATCCATCAAGTTCCTTCAAGATCATCACGAATCCATCAAGTGCCTTTAAGATCATCACAAATCCACCAAGTTCCTTCAAGATCATCACGAATCCACCAAGTTTCCTCAAGATCACCAATCCATCAAGTTCCTTCAAGATCATCACGACTCAAACAAGTGCCTTCAAGATCATTATGAATCCACCAAGTTTCCTCAAGACCATCACGAATCCATTAAGTGCCTTCAAGATCATCACGAATCCATCAAGTTCCTTTAAGATTATCATGAATCCACCAAGTTCCTACAAGGTCATCACGAATCCATCAAGTTCCTTCAAGATCACGAAGAATCCACCAAGTTTCCTCAAGATCATCACGAATCCATCAAGTTCCTTCAAGATCATCACGAATCCATCAAGTTCCTTTAAGATCATCATGAATCCACCAAGTTCCTTCAAGATCATCACGAATCCATCAAGTTCCTTCAAGATCATCACAAATCCATCAAGTTCCTTCAAGATCATCACGAATCCATCAAGTTCCTTCAAGATCATCATGAATCCACCAAGTTCCCTCAAGGTCATCACGATTCAATTCCATCCAGAGTCGAATGGCTGAAAAAAAAACATACTGTCACATGATTATGCATCAACCAATTGGAGCCAATCTGGAGCAAGGCTGGGTTCAGGCATCAACATCAGAGTTAGGCAAGATAGACGGGGGAATGATAGGAGTTGATAGAGATGTACTCTACAAGTTCGAAATCTACAAAGGCAGCTCACATTATACCTTGGCTAGGAATAGGAACACCTACAAGTTTTATTTTAAACTTAAAAGATACAAAGGTAAAGCACGGTGCAGCACGAAAGCCTGGATTTAGGAGTCAGGTTCATTTTAATGACTGCTTGTGTAATATGAGAAGGTCAGTGACAGAATTCACTCAAAGTCCAAGACAAAGTCACGTGCAGCAGATCTCTGAATCCAGTTTACTGTTTGTCTACATTTGTGTGGCAGAGCAAGGCCAAAGATATCAGCGCGGTAATAATATTTTACATTCGCTTGGAAATTATAACAAAAGTAAATCCATGTAAGATTTATTGTTTGGGGAAATTTAGTTTACGCAGCAAGGGGCAGAACACAATTATCAGTTCTGTAAAGAAGACTGGAGCCACAGTACGACAAATCTTTTTTTTTTTTCCCTAATTTTGTCATTTCCAATCCCCACCCATCAACTTTTGCCTTCCCTATCACACGACCACCACCGACCAGGGAGGGGCGCAAGCAAGCACATGCCACTTCTGTTGCACTACCCTACCTAAGTCACAAAGATAATTTGATTTTGGAATGTCAAGGTCAAAGGTAAAGGTCAGAGCAAGGTCACAAAGTTTTGAAGGTTGAGCACTTATAACTTTGAGACGAGTGCAGATAGACATGCCTTTGAATAGGAAACCATATATGGACTTTCAAATGAGACAATTACCTTTAACCTTGAGTGACCTTGAAAGGTTAAACCCCAGCTATCTCCTTAAACTTTAAAGCAAAAGGGTTTTTTGGGGTTTTTTTTTTGCTAATTTAGTCATGTCCACATACTATAGAACATGGGTATTTAAAACTGGTTTATAAAACAGTGGCGCAGTTTAGCACGTCCGCCTCACAGCAAAAAGGTCCTGGGTTCGATTCCTGGGCTCGGGGTGTTTCTGTGTGGAGTTTGCATGTTCTCCCACGTGCTTCAGTTTCCTCTCTCATACATTCTAAAAACATGCACATTAGGCTAATTTGCTGTTTAAAATCTCCCCTAGGTGTGCGTGTGAATGGTTACGTATGAGTTGGCCCTGGGATGGTCTGGCAAGCTGTCCATGGTGCATACCGCCCTCGCCCAGAGGCGCCCAGAGGCGCCAGACTCCCCGCGACCCTGAATAGGATTAAGCAGCCTAGAAAATGAATGAATGAGAAAGTTGTGTAACCTGAAGCCAGCTTAAAAAAACTATGAAGAAATGCTAAAAATATCTGGTGATATAATAATACAAAATTAAATATTTTATGCTAAATTTTTTTTTTGCCTGAAAATAATGTCTACAGGTTTTGTTTCATTTGTGGAATTCATCTTTTTAATCTAGCATAGACCTCCATTACTACAAAACAAATCCTCAACCGAGAGCAACTGCTTACAACGGATTATATTTAGCAATATATTTATTTAAATTAGCATACTTATTTTTGCCATGAGCAGCTCCTGATGTGTTTTATTGTCCCAAATAATAATAAAATTTCTTCTCATGTACCAGCGTGACCCTGGATCACAGATAAAACAACTTATCGAATAACACTCAATCAAAAATCTTGGTGCTGTCATAACACTGTCAGTTTAATGTGTTTATAATCAGGCAAGTGTTTCTGGAAGCATGTGTGTGCAGTGTGTGTGTGTGTGTGTGTGTGTGTGTGTGTGTGTGTGTGTGTGGATGAAGCATACGCTAAGGGAATGTTGTGGTACGGTGGAGGTGCGGCTACTGAATGAGGCACAGCGCATCCATACACTGCGATTGAACTACAGTTATGTTTAGCTTCATTTTCTCACATTTCAGTTCATCCTCCGTTCCTCCACAGCACTCGCCCACACATACGCTATTTCTAGAAGTGTGAAAGAGAGAAAGAGAGAGAGAGAGAGAGATTGATGAAATATTATTTCAGTCTGAGATTTTGACGCTCCAGGCGCAGTTACAAGGTCAGGAGGTCGGAGTTGTAGCGAGGTGATGGCTAACGTTTGTGCTTTAGGGCTGCTTGAATGAAATCATCCTCTTCAAGCTGTTTCATTCAGAGGTCAGTTACAGGTGCACGCTTCCTCAACAACAAAGCAAAGGATGCTGATTGATTCATGCTGCTACCCGCCCCTCCATCTCACGACTGCCATCTCTCATTTCTGAGATAACTTGTTTGAAATTATAGCGGTGACTGAGGATGAAGGGTGTAGGTCAAAGTTTAGCGTCTGCTGCATTCACACCAGATTTGACCGTATTATAGAATAGTGTGTGTTTATGTTTATGCTTGGTGAAGGGATCAGTTTTAAACTGCATCAGTTTCCTGGAACATGCCAGGCACATATGAAGGGGGATGAATTATCTGCAGGAATCAAATCATAGTTGTCATCGAAAGTGATGTACACCAATCAGCCATAACATTTACAATCACTGAATGCGGTGAAGTCACCTATGGTCACGAGCTTTGGGAAGTGACCAAAAGAACAAGCGGCTGAAATGAGCTTCCTTCGCAGAGTGGCGGGGTTCTCCCTCAGAGATAGGTTGAGAAGTCCAGCCATCCGGAGGAGCTCAAAGTAGAACCGCTGGCTAATACACGCGGTCCAATATCACAGAAGCACTACTGTAGCATAAACTGTGGGGGTCAAAGGTTAAAACTTGTTACGACAGTAATGTGTTAGAACACACAGGTTGCTGCATATGAGGCTGCAGAGCTCCAGGCTGGTCTACGTGCCCATCTTAACCTTGCCCATCACTGAAATTGCCTACAATAGGCATAACAAGACATTGCTGCAGACCAAGTACATCTTTTCTGCGGTGTTCCTGAACGATGGTGTCCTCTGAGATCGCTGAGATTGAAGGCAGATTCATGAAGGTTCCGCCTCACTTACGAGACTCAAAGGTTCTCGAAATGTTATGTCTGATTTCTGTCTATATAAATGGTTGTGCTCATTTTCCATAAACTTTATAGAGCTTGCTTTTATGGACTCTGCTTTGGTTTATCTCTTTTGGGAAGCCTTAAACAAAACAACCAAAAAAAAAAACACTTTTAAGAGTTTTCCAAGAGGGATGAACCAAAGCAGAGTCCATAAAAGCAGATCTTATTTACGTTTGAACTGCAAATCCTTTTTAAAGCTAAGTCCTTCATTAATTAAAAAAAATTCTGGGTGGCATGGTGGTGTAAGGGTTAGCACATCTGCCTGTGCTTGCTTAGGTTTCCTCCAGGTAACCTGGTTTCCTCCCACAGTTTGAGGAAATGTACATTTGGCTTAATGGCTGTTTCAAATTGACCCAAGGTGTGAATGTAAATGGGTGTGTTTGTTGGCCCTGTAATGGTCTGACGAACTGTTCAGGAGGTACCTGTGCCCATGACTCTGACGATGTCACAAGAAACGATTTTTTTTCTGCTGGAAATCCTTTAAACATTATCAATTTCTGGAAGCTAAGAACCCTTCATTATGTAATATACCTTATACTCTAGGCTGAGACATTTTAATTCTCCAATAAACCATTAAAGAAACATTTTCCCTCGAAGAAAATCCCATAACGGTTCTAGCAATCAAAATCGCTTCCAAGTAGCATACTATTTTGAAGAACCCTCAAATATCCACTAAACACCTAAAAACCCTCAAGCAACCATTTTTAGACATCTGTTCAAAATGGAATTTTCTTCATGTGTTACCAAAAATGTGTAACCAGATCCTCTGGCAAAACCATTAACTGCCCCCCCCCCTCCAAGTACACCTTTCATCTCCAGACACTTTTGGAAGTTATGAATTCTTTATAATCCTACGTTTTAACGCATGTACACATATTAACTGTGGTTTCATTTTTAAAACCAAAGAACCCTTAAAAATCTTTTTCCCTTGAGTAAAATTTACTGGGATCTTCTTATTTAAAATCTGACTGAAAAAAAATTCATCAAAAATTACTGCTCAAGTCCCCTTTTTTCTGTCCTTCCGTTCAAACCAAGAAAGATCGTCCCTATTATAAACTCTTCCATACAAACTCCTTTGGGAAGCTAATAACCATTAATTTTCCAATCAACCCTTAAGTAAAAAAGCCTTTCTATTAACTGTATGCATTAACTGGGACAGTTTTTTTTTTTTTTAATGAAATGAAAACTGAATGAAACTAAATCTGTCTGTTGGCTGTGATCAGCGAACAGTCGGGGTAATTTTTCATAAAGATTTAGTTTCTTCTATTTATATTTATTGATTTATTTTATACTGTATTAATCCTGCACGGAAAGCAGTTGGGGGTTAGGTGCCTTACTCAAGGGCTACTTCAGCCATGAAGTAGCCAACAGCATCGGTTGACTCAACTCTCACTCTCCTCTCTGCCACACATTTCTCCTGCTTTCGGTCTCAAAGCCGCTTCTCTAACCATTAGACCACAGCTCCCCCAATAGTTCTATAGTTGGTCCATCTTGAGAAACCCTTAAAGATGCCTCTTATGAGAAGCCCCTCCAACTACAGCTTTATTGGAAGAGATTATATAATTTTATATAGATTATCCTTTTCTGTAAACTATAAAATCTGACACTTAATCCACAAACCCTTAAAATGAACTGAAACCAAGTTTTAATAATAATTCCAATTCCAAATACCAAACTCTCCCGTTACACATAAACATGTTTATTTTCATTATAAGATGTTTTTTACTTACATTTTCGAAGTTCGGGACTTGAACTCAGGACCCTCTTGCTGTGAGTCAGCCATGCAAATAACTACACCACCATACCACCCTAAAGATCCTCCACTAAATTATACCTATTACCCAGATACATACATCTGAGTTACAAATTCCAAAATACTGCTCATTATTTTCTTCTTAATACCTCGAACCTTAAATCAAACATTTATAGAATTTTATGGGGGTCTTCTCCTCACATCCTGCTCAATTTATACTATATTTATATCAATTCATTCATCGACCAAACTGATTAATCCTACTAGGGTCGGAGGGTGGCTGGAGCCTATCTCAGCCAACACTGGGCGAGGGCAGGGGACACCCTGAACAGCCAAACACGTATGGAAGGAGTCTCCAGTGTGAGCACTGTGTAATTCCTGGTATTTTCTTTGGGAGAAAATCTATTTGCTTCTTGTACCCTAAATCTCTTTTTTCTGGATAACTTTATGAATTGTCTGAATCCACTAAAGGAGATAAATTCTAGGAGATGGTTCGCTCCACGTGGTGGGTTCGGATACAGTGTTTTTTCACATCCCAGTGACAGAGATTCAACAAAGTGATAATGCATGCGTGCCGTGTAATAAGCATATTCTCTCAGGAATGTCTTATCTAACTGCTGTTAGAGCAAAATTCAGCAACAGACTCGTTCACATCTTAATACAAAAACAATAATCAGTATCATTATTTCCATCATCATGTTTGAATTGACTTAGCAGCTCTATTTTATACTATAAAGAACCATAAATACGAATGACTATAAATAAATAAAAAAATAACCCCTCAATGTAATACGTAACAGGGTGTTAAGGTTGGTATTAAGTAGAACAACTCCAGTCTCCTGCACAGTTCATGGACCTCCACCACAAATGAACACTTTTGAGATGAATTCCACACCAACTGCACCCCAGACATCCTCAACATCCCATCAAATCCCCAGAGCCACACCTCAAAGTCTAGTAGAATGCCTCATCAGAAAAGTGAATATAATAGTTTATGGAATCAATAGATCCAATCAAACATGTCGACTTCTCCTCTTTGACATCCGAAGAATTTGTCCATTTCTTTCCACTGAGGCCACTCAGATACTTATTCAGTCCCTTGTCATCTCAAGACTAGACTACTGCAACTCAGTCCTGGCAGTCTGCCTTTGAGCGCAATTCTGCCTCTGCAACTGATCCTGATCCAGAATGCGGCTGCATGGCTTGTTTTTACCTTCCCAAGTTCTCCCACACCACTCCACTGCTACGAGCTCTCCATTGGCTTCCTGTAGCTGTTCGCATTAGATTCAAAACAAACTATTGCTTGCCTACAAAGCCAAAATATGGACCTGCACCCTCCTACCTCAAAGCACTTATCACACTCCGCACCGCACCGCATTCTCTCAGGTCCTCTTCTCTGTTCTGGCTCCAAGATGGTGGAACGAACTTCCTCTGGATGTCCAGACAGCTGAGTCACTGGCTGTCTTCAAACGACAGCTGAAAACCTACCTTTCTCGGCAGTACTTAGATTTGCACTATGTTACACACAAAAAAAAGGGGAAAAAAACATGCACAACACCTACCTGCTGCTCTGAGTTCTTAGTCTAGTACTTAGTCTGTGTCCTGACGAACCAGTATAAGAATATATTCACTGATAGGGACTTTAAAGCCCTTCTGCAAGTTGCATCTACACAATCTATAGATTCACAAACCTCTGCCTGGATTCTTTATTAAATACTTACTGTAACTCTTAATGTTACTGATCTGTTGCAAAAAAAACACATTAACTGCAAAATGTTCCTTCAGCTGTTTAATTTTAGTACCACATACTTTTCGCAGCCTTTTGTTGATACTTGTTTTAAACATGTTACTGCCATCTAATTTGGCTAATTTTTTATGAAATGCTAAAATGTCACTTTTAATATAATTTGATGTATTTTTAATGTTCTACCGGGAAAAAAACCCGGGTTTATAGATTTACAAGTCATTGCATTGTGTTTTATTTACAGTTTTCAAAGCATCCCGTGTTGTTGGAATTGGGGTGGTATAAAGATCAAGATATTTACTGAAACAAACAGTACCTTGTACATTGCAGGATACATCGTTCTTTTTTTTATCTTTTAAAAGCTACATTTAATGTTGTGGAACATCCATGAAATAAATTAGCTCCTTTTCTCATTTACGGTGTAGAAGCTCCAAACAGTCATTCCCCCATTCCCTCACTGGGCTCTCTGATTTCTCTTTTGAGGTTAATGAGCCAAACAACACAGCTTCTCATGTTAGCGAAGTGTAAACTCCTCTGTTCTGAAGATGTTCGGTGGGGAAAAAGGTACGTTTTTCCCTCTGGCTGTTAGGAAGTGCTGATGCTAAACACTATTACCTCACCATGTTGAGCATTATTAACATGCTGTACCCATAATATACACATCTATTAAAATGAGCTCGTTTCATAGAGCTGAACGGCTGTTGACAAAAAAAAAATTTAATTGAAGCCAGAATTTAACAAGTGCAGTTATATTAATATGAATCATTAGAATATACTACATGGGAATGGTGCAGTCTGTTTGGTTCTCTATCGCAGAATTAAATACCATTATTGTAAGTGAATAACGCCTGAATCAAAATGATGGACACTCTGAGTTTGCCATGTCATAATTATCATGCTTTAAAGTGGAAAAATGAAAAACAAGTTTTGTTTTAGCTTGTTTTTCTTGTGTTTCTGTGTAGTATGTACTAAAATACCTTCACAGAGATGCCATTAGCTACATGGTGCTCGGCTTGGCTCGAAGCTTATCTGACCTGCCTCCGTCAACAAAACCTTGTTTAAGTTTGATTTTCTTTATGTTTCTGTGTAGTGTACATAATATAGTAAAAAACTCTGAAAGAGGGTTCGATGCACCTCGTCATGTGTGCATTCGGAGATCAAATGAGTCCATAATTATTATAAAAAATAATTTATTGAAATCTTGTTTTAGTGTGCTTTTTTTGCTTTCAACATTTCCATGTAGTATTTACTAAAACAACAATTATTCACCCCAGACTTGATGGATGACACTGATTTAAATTGACTATGTAGATAATTTAACCACTTTGTCTTTAGTGCATAAATGTTACATTTCCATGTACCTGTAGCTGTTTCTGTTTAGCCATCTGGCTTGTTTTTAACAGTAACATCAATCAGATTTTACTGTCTGCAGCATGAAAAACAGTGTGTGTTTGATGCTGGTACAGAAACTTTACTCAATTACTTCCTTTTCAACATTCGGTGAACATTTCAGGGGTGTTCCGCATCCTCCGGTGAGACTTCATCCTTCTCTAGCGGCGTCTCACTGTGACAGATCAGTCGGTTATTATTTTATGTAAAATTGATGCTAGAAGGCCACTTGGTGAATCACAGAGATTTTATAGAGATGTGTTTTCCTGGATCATTAGAAAATCACTCACTTTTTAAAGTCCTTAATCCTATTTGGCAGATGAGTTCCTTCTTTAATTCAATTTGTGACTGATTACAGCCTGAAACGGAGAGCCATTTAACTGATCATAAAAACACTCCACAGAGAATTAATAGTGTTTAAAAAAATGTTCAACAGCTTTTTTTTTTCTAACAGTAAAAGTGAGTGTAATTTACACTCTGTGGTTTCTCTGTGACATGAAACGATGTGTATTTGGTCTTATTAACAACATGACAAAGTGAGAAAGCGGTTAAAGCGGTAAAGTAACTGACAACACAACTGGGCTCGTGTTATGGTCAGTCAACAAATTTTAATGTAGCTGAATACAGATTAAAAAGAATAACATCGTTGTTTGGCAAATTGCTGCAATAAAGAATTGCGATTCGCACTTCCACGCGACAGCAAGGAGGTGCTGGGTTCGAGTCCCATACTCATTGTCTCTGTGTGGAGTTGGCATGTTCTCCCCATGCTTGCATCGGTCTCCTTCGGGTACTCCGGTTTCCTCTGAGTACTTCGGTTTCGTCCCGCAATCATTGACTACCGGCGTCATGCTTCACCATAGCCGTGTTGATCTCAGCAGTGTGGGGTTTCCTAACAGGTTGGGCGAATACTTAGGAGCAGCAATGTAACCTTAGTGACAGCCACTTAAGGGAAAACAAAAAAATAAATAAATAGATGGTATTTTCCTAATGGATTCCACAAAAGTGAGTTCTTCATGATGGTTTGTTCTCAGTCATTACGAGGGAAAAATGAAACTCTGAACTCGAGATGTAAAATTATGTCAGATATTAAATTATGCAGATGAATATGTCTCGATGTGCGAGTGTCGAGGAGGATTAAATGGAAATTATTAACCGAAATTCTCGTTCTTTCAGGGAGTTCATTTGCAGATATTGCGCCGAGTCTTGAAAAGGGGAATTGCTTTCCAAGCGAAATAGTTAAATAAATAATGGTAATGGTAATTTCGTTTTTATCCTACTGAGAACGAACCGAAGAGTATTCGTCATCCCTCGGGTTTGTGGCACGGAAGATAATGAGGTCCTTTACTCAAGACGTGCAAAAACATTACGCCAGTCATCGGAGTCATCGGGGTATCTGTACAAATCTGAGACGCCATTTCAAACATATCTTACAGAGAAGACACAGTGTGTGTGTGTGTGTGTGTGTGTGTGTGTGTGTGTGTTTGTAAATGAGTGAGAAAGAGAAAGAAATCAAATCAGATTAACCTCCCTGTGTGTATTAATACCTATAATTTATTGAAGCAGTGATCCACGTTCTCAGAGCAGTGGGATTCTCAGACAAGTCGGGTGCACAGGAAAGCAATCTGATTTAATGAGCAGTAAAATGCATACAAACAGCTCAGTCCAGTAGAGCTGGTTTTCAGATAGAATAACTACCAGACTGGAAAACAAATAGAGATGCTAAAATCAGTCCAATCCAGTTTATTTATAAATCTAAGAAATGTTTCAGTAGCGTGTTAAAATGTTTATAAGGTGCTAGGATGTGCTGTAGAGCCTTACAGGAAGCAAACAAGAGCACAAACCTGCACCAAGCCACAAAACAAAAAGCATGGACACAGCACCCCCTGCTGGGCCTGCTGTACCAGCACACTTCCAAAAAATTGGAAAATTTCAATTGCTGCCAAATGCACAGTCTGGATCAGCTCCAGATGAAACTTGGTCTGATGTCAAAGTTTCTGATCCTGAATATACTTCACTCTACACTCTGCACACTATTCTTCAGTCTCATCCTGGAACATCCCACCCACAGAGTTTTACACACTGCTTCTATTTAGCTACTGTGGGACATCCCATGAAAAGGAATAGACCGCTTATTCACCTGGCTCTTATCAGGGGACAGAATGGTTCAGAAAAAAGGAGAACCTCAATGTAAGCCTATGGAAGGATAAGGCCTCCTACTCCTCCGTAGGTGCTCAATCACCCCCCCTGGGTACGATGTGGGATCACATCCTAGATTGAATATCTGTCCATCTCAGAGCATGCCATAAACATTTCTCTGGAAAATAAAATGAAAATAAAATTAATCATTAATTCATTCATTCATGTTCTAAGCCACATAATCTTAATTAGGGTTTTGGGGACCCTGGCACTCATCTCAGCCAAGTCTGGGCGAGGGCAGAGTACACCCTGGACCGCTCGTCAGGCCAACGCAGGGATAATACACACAACCATTCACACACCTAGCACTGTGCTGCCTGAAAATGAAAGTCTACCAGCCAATTGAAAAAATCTAATTCATGAAAAAAAAAAAAAAAACTGTGGTGCATTGTCTCCACTGCCATGAAGATGTGAAGTTGCAGTTTGATCTCTGAGTCTTACAATTCACTTACACTGGAAACTCATTCCAGAACACTTCACCATTTCATTAATTACACAACTTTTTTTATTCACTCATATGGAGTGTTCGCTGTACACGACCCTGTGAATGAGCTGTTACTACGGAAATGATTACGTATCAGAATGACAGCATTAATATAAAGCTGTGATCTGAAAAGTTACTGTTATGAAAAATTCATCCAGAATTCAACAGCACTGTGGAGTAAAAGATGAATAATGCATTCTATATTCTCGAGTTCAGCTCTGCGTAAGTGTGAATGTTTGCTTGGTTTAGCAGGTATGGGATAAGATCTGATGATTCAGATAGTAGATGTTGATGATGATGTCAGATTCCTCTGAGGTGGTGTATATATATATATATATTAAGGTGATTGTGTATCAGAGGACAGCGTGTGGGTGGATAATTCGGTGTCACAGTCCTAGAGGTGATTACAGCATTAGTCATTAAAGCATTAGTCATCTGCAGGTCATTTGGAGTGCTGGATCAGAGGGAGAAATGCAACAGTTGGTCATGATGAGGACCTCTGAGACCAAGTCAACCCCTGAACTATATAAATACACACTGACATGCTGTGGGAAATCGCGACATACAAGATTATACAAACTCAAGGAAAATGTTACACAAGACTCTATGACTGAATCCATGACGGGCAACATAAGTGCTAATTTATCACACTGTGGTGTGTTGAAATGTCCAAGCTGTTGGGAAAAAAGTTTTGCCCATCACACCGATCTGACTTACCCAAGGACACACCCATCTGTCTCACTTAGACACACCCACCTGTCTCGTTTAAACCCCACCTGTCTCACTCAGACACACCCATCTGTCTTACTTTAAAATCAGCCACCTGTCTCACTCAGACACACCCACCTGTCTCATTTAAATCCCACCTGTCTCACTCAGACACACCCATCTGTCACTCAGATACATTTATCTTTCCCCCTCAAAGAGACACCCATTTTTCTCAGTCAGGCACACCCAACTGTCTCCCTTAAAGACATCTATCTATCTCAAAGTCATACCCATCTGTTTCACTCAGACACACCTATCTGTCATGCTCAATTACACACCCATTTGACTCACTCAGACACACCTAATTATACCATTTAAAGACACACCCATCTATCTCTCTCAAATACACACCCATCCGACTCAAAGATACACCCATTTGACTAATACACACCCATCTGATTCAAAAACACACCCATCAGTTTCACTCAAAGACACACCCATCTGTCTCACTCAAAGACACACCCATCTGACTCAAATACACACCCATCTGACTCAAAGATACACTCATTTGACTAATACACACCCATCTAATT
>JAOUQZ010041785.1:3302-13880 GCA_028564935.1 Neosilurus hyrtlii
GATGATGTTGACAATGATGGTGATGATGATGGTGGTGATGATAGTGATAGTGATGATGGTGGGGTGATGATGACGATGGTGTTGGTGGCGGTGATGGTGGTGATGATGGTGGGGTGATGATGACAATGATGATGGTGGTGGTGGGGTGATGATGATGATGGTGTTGGTGGCAGTGATGATGGTGGTGATGATGGTGAGGTGATGATGGTGGTGGTGGGGTTATGATGACGATGGTGTTGGTGATGATGATGTTGACAATGATGGTGATGATGATGGTGGTGATGATAGTGATAGTGATGATGGTGGGGTGATGATGACGATAGTGTTGGTGGCGGTGATGGTGGGGTGATGGTGGTGGTGGTGGTGGTGATGATGATGTTGACAATGATGATGAGAGTGATGATAATCATGGTGGTGGTGATGATGATGATGGTGGTGGTGATGATGATAGTGGTGATGATGATGATGATGATGATGATGATGATGATGTACAGAACTGTGAATTTAAATTAACATGTCCATTAAACCCAACTCTACGTCCTGGATAATGTTGAAGATTATGTCTTCTTTTGTTGATGAAGATGTTAAAATTTTGATTCACAGCAAAGTTCTAAATGCAGCAGATTGAACATTTCTGAAGGATAAAATCAGGTCACATGTAGCAGAACAATGCTAACCCGATCCATACTTTTTGAGTTGGATGCCAGAATGTTCTCTGTAGCATAGTCTTGGGGTGATGTAAGGGTCAACTGATGCAACACACTGACATAAAGCAAAAGCAAAAAACAAGTTACTTTACCTTCCATGGGACAAACTTTGTTATGTAATCAATGCGTCAGAAGGCTTCGGGCTTTTAGTTTTAGATCCTGTCTAACTTATCTTATGATGTGAAGATCACTGTTCAACATGTCGACTGTTTAAAGGAATATCTTATATAATGTCATGCAACCTCTACTAGAATTCATTATTTAATGGCACGAATAAAATGCTTTACATGACGTTTCAGCTATATAATGAGGCATGGTGGGGGGGGGTGGGGGGTTGTATAAAAACAGGTTGTGGAGTGGTGTAGAATGCAGGTAGGGGACACTAATACCCTCAGTGGGGTGGGGGTCCAGAAAACTCACCCCTGACTTGATGCAGATCCTGCAGCACCTACTGGCCACCAGCATCCAACAGAACCAGCTTGAAGAGGAGATGCTTCGGTGCCTCAACACCCCCCATCCAGTAGGTGCTAAAATAGAGGTCGGCTAAGCATGTTCTCACTGTAACAACTGGTACCAGGAACTGACAGACCCAAATGCAGGACAGAACACAACAAGATAGGTGCAAACAGGAATCCTTTATTTTAGCACTCAAAGTACATGAGAGTCTATGAATAGTCGGCTGGATCGTGGCGTGGCTGCGAGAAGCGCTTTTCTATATGACCATACAAGACAATCTGGTGATGGGCCAGGGGAAGATGCGGAGCTTTTATCCTGGAGCAATGATGGGGAACAGGTGGGGATGATGAGGACGGAGCCAGCAATAACCGCCTGAGCTGGAGGAAGTCAGGTGACCTGAAAGGGAAAGAGCCAGAACAGAACATGAGACAGACATGACTCAACACCTCTGGCGGGATCTCACACCCACTCCCAGCAACAGGAGTTTGAGGACTTGGACTACCAGTTTGCAGACGTCTTATTCCCAGGACCTGGGATAAGATAAAGACCGATCCAGGTGTTGTCTTCCATCTTTGACCTTTCCAGGTCCCAGAGGCATTCCTCCAGGTTATTGAGAAGGAAGTGGTATGAATGCTGTACAGTGGGATTCTGGAGACCTCATTTAAACCCTATTCAGAATCAGAATCAGAGTCAGAATACTTTATTTATCCCGGAGGAAATTGTGTATTGTGGTATAACCGCACCTGATGGCAGCCTCAGACTCTGCAATGACTTCTGAAAACTGAACACCACCTCAGAGTTCGGCAGCTACCCCCGCCAGAGGTGGATGATCTTACTGAGAGGATGGGAACCCCTGTTTTATATCCACCCTTGACCTGACAAAAGGCTATTGGCAGGTTCCCCACTATTACTGACCACACACCCTTGCAATAGATGGCGAAGGCCAAGGACAGCAACAGCAAGGACATCACCTGCTGCCTACTCTCCCTTCAGGACTTTTCATTTCAGCTGGAGCACTGAGCAGAAGAGCAGCACGGGAACGCAAACGGCCTTTTACGGAGGTTCATGCTATTGGCCAGTCTCCAATTACAGCAAGTTCAGACTGGGGGGGGGGGGGGGGGGGGGGTGTTAAACAAACAGGCTGTGATGTGCTACTGTGTGCATGTGTGTACAATCACAGACAACACAGGAGAAGATCCTCTCATCGCTGACAGTCCACCGCCTGCTGACTTTGCTGGAACACTACAGCCTGGCAAGAGCCAGCCAACCCACCAAGGACTGATGGAAAGCAATTCGCTCAGTTTCACAGGCTTTCCTTTCCCCTATCTTCTTCACTTGAACAAAAAGAAAATAAAAGAGGAGAATCCACAACTCCTGTGTCTGTGTTCCACCGGACCCGCTCGAAAGGGCTCACAAGATTTAGGGAAAAGCATCAGGAGATATTTGTGAGGTCTGTATGTGCCATATGGGCTGTTGTTATTTATTTATTTATTTATTTCATGGAGAAATGGCACTGGCACAAAAATGTGAGTGGCTCTATGAGAGTAATTACAGTGCAGTGACAAATGTCTCACCAAATGATTTTATGATCAACACCACTCGGAGCTGCCAAAACCCAGTTCAGGCTGCCAGATTCTTCGAGTTTAGAGGATTTTTTTCTGTTTATTTTTCTCAGAACCGGTACTGTATCTGTTTTAGCAGTTATTACTGTATCATCTCTCCAACCATTAAAAGAAAACCTTTTTATTAAACCCTTAATCTAATGATCCTGCGCAGTGAATTTATATATTTTCAAGAGTCATCAGATAAAGTGCACAGTCAGACATCGATTAATGTAGAAAGGAGAAAAAGGAGATAGAGAGGATGAGAGGGGAAGAGACAGGAGAGAAGAGAAAATAGAGAGAGATAGGAGAGTAGATAGAAGATAGAGAAGAAAGATGTGAGAATAGATAAGAGATAGAGGAGAAGAGAAGAGAGATAGAGGAGAAAAGAGATAAAGGAAAAGAGAAGAGAGATAGAGGAGAGATAAGGGAGAGGAGAGATAGAGATAGAGGAGAGATAAAGGAGAGAAGAGATAAAGGAGAGGAGAGAGAGAAGAAGAGGGATAGAGGAGAAGAGAGGAGAAATAAGGGCGAAGAGATAAAGGAGAAGAGAGGAGAAATATTGGAGATAGAGGAGAGAAGAGAGAGAGGAGAGATAAAGAAGAGGAAGAGATAGAGGAGAGATAGAGGAGAGGAAAGATAGAGGAGAGGAGAGGTAGAGAAGAGGAAGGATAGAGGAGAGGGGAGGAGAGGAGAGATAGAGGAGAGGAAAGGAAAGATAGAGGACAGGAGAGATAAAGGAGAGGAGTGAGAAAGGACAGGAGAGATAGAGGAGAGAGAGGAGAGAGAGGAGAGGAGAGATAGAGGAGAGAAAGAGGAGAGAGAGAGGAGAGATAGAGGAGAGGAGAGAGAGGAGAGATAGGGGAGAGGAGAGGAGAGATAGAGAAGAGGAGAGGAGAGATAGGGGAGAGGAGAGAGTGGAGAGATAGGGGAGAGGAGAGGAGAGATAGAGAAGAGGAGAGGAGAGATAGGGGAGAGGAGAGAGAGGAAAAATAGAGGAGAGGAGAGTCAGAGGAGAGATAGAGTAGAGGAGAGATAGAGTAGAGGAGATGAGAGGAGAGAGAAGAGAGAGAGGAGAGGAGAGGTAGAGGAGAGAAGAGGAGAGGAGAAATAGAGGAGAGGAGAGATAGAGGAGAAAAGAGGAGAGGAGAGATAGAGAAGAGGAGAGAGAGGAGAGGAGAGATAGAGGAGAGATAGAGGAGAAGAGAGATATAGAGGAGAGATAGAGGAGAGAAGAGGAGAGATAGAGGAGAGAGAGCTAGAGGAGAGAGAGAGGAGAGGAGAGATAGAGATAGAGGAGAGATAGAGGGGAGGAGAGATAGGGGAGAGGAGAGATAGAGAAGAGGAGAGATAGAGGAGAGATAGAGGAGAGAAGAGGAGAGATAGAGTAGAGGAGAGATAGAGGAGAGGAGAGATAGAGGAGAGAGATAGAGGAGAGATAGAGAGGAGAGGAGAGGAGAGATAGAGTAGAGGAGAGAGGAGAGGAGAGATAGAGGAGAGGAGAGATAGAGGAGAGAAGAGGAGAGATAGAGGAGAGGAGAGAGAGAGATAGAGGAGAGGAGAGAGAGAGAGAATTGAGTTGAACCTGTGTGTAACTTTAGGAAATGAAAATTATGGATTATTTTCTGAATTCGTGACCTTCAAGTGCACTTTCAGGTGAATGAAGTGGAGATGCAACTACTGAAGCATTTCACTACACTCAGTGTGTGTGTGTGTGTGTGTGTGTGTGTGTGTGTGTGTGTGTGTGTGAGAGAGAGAGAGAGAGAGAGAGAGAGAGAGAGAGAGAGATTGTAACAATAAATGGATACGATCTTTGATGTATAATCCTGTAATTAATATAAATTGTAACTGTGTAGTAAAAGAGATATAAAAATAAAAACATCAGAATTTCCTGTGATAAAAAAAATGGCCGTATCATTGATTCCACTTTTTCACTGCAGCTCATTGTTGAATATTTACCTCAGATCAGTCTTTTATCCCTCCATACACACACTCTGGGATCCAGGCGAGCAAACAGTATTTGAACCCATTTTTTTGATGCATCCTCTTTTTTCCTGTGTGTTTCGTTCACTCTGGCTCGGTGCCAATGACATCTGTGTTTGGAGAAATGTTTCAGTGGTGATCTTTATGACTGTAGAGCCCACGCATGGTGCTGCCGTGCCGCTGTAATCCAGCAGCGAGAGGCGAGTGTATACGTGTGTTTTTATTTCGCACGCCTCTGCACACCCACTCTCTCACTCTGATGCTGCCAGGTGTGTTTTTCGAACTGAAGTGTGGCCTGTTCAAATGTGTGGAGATATGAGGGGAAAGAGTGAGTGTGGAGGGATCCGCTGAATCCTGCAGTACAAGGACATTCACATAACATTCCCACAACATTACAACAACATTCCCAGATGTGAATAATGATTCGATAATCATATAAACATTAATTTGGTACGAGGCGACATGCTGGTGTAGTGGTTAGCATGTCTGCCTCACACCAAGACGGTCCTGGGTTTGAGACCCAGGCTTTGGAGTTTGGATATTCTCTCTGTGCTTGCATGGGTTTTCTTTGGGTACTCTGGTCTCCTCCCACTGTCCAAAGACATACACAGTAGGCTGATTGGGTGTTCCAAATTGCCCCTAGGTGTGGATTAGAGTGTAAAAGGTTTGTGTGTGTGTTTGCCCTGCGTATTTTTCAGCCCAGTGTTTGCTGAGACAGGCTCTAGCCTCCCTGCAAACCTAGTAGCACTAAGCTGCGTGGCAAATTTCCTCCCCATGACCTAATCAGGATTAAGCGGTTTGACAAGTCTCCAATCTTTACCATATAGTCCAAGTCATGTCCAGAGTCCTTTACTTCTAGTCCAGGCCAAGTTCATGTCTAGAGCCTTTACCTTATGGTCCCCATCAAGTCTGGATTCTTTATTTTAGCCTCCATGTGCAGAGTCTTTATTCTTGGGTCCAGGTTATATACACAGTCTTTTTCCTAGAGTCCAATTCGTGTCCAGAATCTTTATCCCAGAGTCCAAGTCATGTCCAGAATCTTTATCTCAGAGTCCAAGTCATGCCCAGAGTCTTCATCCTAGAGTCCAATTCGTGTCCAGTATCTTTATCCCAGAGTCCAAGTCATGTCCAGAATCTTTATCCCAGAGTCCAAGTCATGCCCGGAGTCTTCATCCTAGAGTCCAATTCGTGTCCAGTATCTTTATCCCAGAGTCCAAGTCATGTCCAGAATCTTTATCCCAGAGTCCATGTCATGCCCGGAGTCTTCATCCTAGAGTCCAATTCATGTTCAGAATCTTTATCCTAGAGTATAAATCATGTCCAGAATCTAAATCCCAGAGTCCAAGTCATGCCCAGAGTCTTCATCCTAGAGTCCAATTCGTGTCCAGAATCTTTATCCCAGAGTCCAAGTCATGTCCAGAATCTTTATCCCAGAGTTCAAGTCATGCCCGGAGTCTTCATCCTAGAGTCCAATTCATGTTCAGAATCTTTATCCTAGAGTATAAATCATGTCCAGAATCTAAATCCCAGAGTCCAAGTCATGCCCAGAGTCTTCATCCTAGAGTCCAATTCATGTTCAGAATCTTTATCCTAGAGTATAAATCATGTCCAGAATCTAAATCCCAGAGTCCAAGTCATGCCCAGAGTCTTCATCCTAGAGTCCAATTCATGTTCAGAATCTTTATCCTAGAGTATAAATCATGTCCAGAATCTATATCCCAGAGTCCAAGTCATGCCCAGAGTCTTCATTCTAGAGGCCACGTCCTGTCCAGAGTATTTATCCTAGAGTCCAACTCATGTCTCGTGTCTTTACAGTAGAGCCAGAGTTGGTCCACATCAAGTCTCAAGTCTTTATCTTAGACCCAGAGTCCAAGTCTGAAGTCTTTACCATAGAGTCCAAGTCATGTCTAGTATCTTTTATTTATGGTTCAGGCAAAGCCTTGGGTCTTCACAGTAGATTCTAAATAAGTCTAGAGTCTTTACCCTAGGATCCACATCAAGTCTTGAGTCTTTATCTGAGACTAACTTTACAGTAGAATCAAAGAGTCAGTAGGGTCCAAGATAACTCTTGGGTTTTTATTTTACTGTCCATATCCAAAATTCAAGTGGCACTCTTTGGATTCATAACCAAAGATTTTACTTATGATGTGCAAATTTTTGCCTGTGACGTTAAAATCAGGCCGTGTTCGATCCTATAGACTACAGATCAAGCAGCAGTTTAGCTATTTTGAGCGAAATCCAGCTCCATCCACACACTTACGCTCTGCAGGGAGCCTCCTTCCATTCAGGCTTTAAGCTTTCCTTCTGGACTTTTCCCAGCAGAACATTATTAAAAATGATTTGGTATGGTTTTAATGGGCCTTTGAGAGATTGCAGTCCCAGGGGTCTGTGGATGTCGGTTTCTATTTTATGCTTCTCACTAGCTCTGTAGGGAGGAGCACAGCCTGCGAGTCTTTCGTGTGAATATTGATCTCTGTCTGATTGAGCTGAGGGATTATTTTTCCTGCTTAAGCAAATAAATAAATAAATAAATAAATAAATAAATAAATAGATAATGTGTTGAATGAATGTATGTGACTGTAAAAGCACACAGACACACAGGAGAGAGAGAGAGAGACTGATCTTTCATTTCAATTATTAAATCTGAATATTTCCTCCCACACATCATGAATGTAACTCATGTCACATAGTTTTAAAAATTCATGTCATGAAAAGTGGCTCTTTACAGGCGTTCGCGTCCGTCACTGTGTTTATATACTGTATGCTCTGTGCTGCAAGTTCTTATTTAACTGTCAAATATTTTCATTTTATATGCAGCTTGTTTGTGTCTGCAGAGCTGTTTTCTACATTTCACGTCCATTCAAGTTCAGGGGCACATTTTAGTTTTTAGCATTTTAGTACCGAAACACTGACAGCTGAACAAAAATACTCGGCTTTCATTTAGCCGAACAAACTGCAGAGCCAGATAGCTGTCACTGGTAAAGATCCATTTGGTATGATAAGAGCTGCAGTCTCTTGGAGGCTCATGTTGAAAAAGACAAGTGGAAGAATTTTTTTTTTGATGAGATGTTTGAATTATTATTTTTTTAAGACAGAAATTGCTGAACAAAATATTCTAGCTTGTTACAATGTCCACACTATTCATTCATTCATTCATTTGCCAAGCTGCTTAATTCTAATAGGTTCGTGGGGAGGCTGGAGCCTATCTCAACCAAGTCTGGCCAAAGGCGGGGTACATCCTAAACAGCTCGCAAGTTTATCACAGTTTCAACACACACACACACAAAACCATGCACACTCACACTCATACCCAGGGTCAATTTTGGGTATTGACCTAATGTGCATGTCTTCAGACTGTTGGAGGAAACTGGAGTACCCAGAGTCAACCCTCGCAAGCATGGGAAGAATGTGCAAACTTCACACAGAAACACTCTCGCCAAGCCCGGGACTTGAACCCAGTGCTTCCTGGCTGTGAGGCAGAAGTACTAAACACTATGCCACCGTGCCACCAAACAGGGTATTAGCATAATTAATACATATAAAATATAAATAAAATTACACTTCAAACAGCCCAAGGAAAACATGATTACATTTTGGTCATTATCTGGATAAAATTCCAGATCAAGGCATTTTTTTAAATATTATTTAACATACAGTAGTTTGAATCTGTTGTATAATAGCGAGCCCAGCAGGGGGTGCCATGTATTTTTAAGCTTAGTTGAAGTTCGCACTTTGCAATTGCCCTATTAGTTTATTATGGTAGAATACATTGTATAGATTAGCCTAAGATATCCCACATAAGGCTAATTAAGCCTACATTACAGCATGGTGAAATGATTTTTTTCACATATCCCTGCGAGTGAGGAAGATTGATTCAGCCATCTTACATTACTCCTGGAGTTGATAGTCGTTAAGGCCTTTCCTCAACACTGCAACCTTGGTGGTACTGGGGAATAAAACCCAACCCTCCTGATTAGTGTCCTAGAGCTTTAATCCTTGAGAGACTGCTACCATTTTAACATACCATGCTGCCACTCTAGCCATTTCATTATTCTAACTAACTCAGGCTTCCATTATAATGCATTATGCTGCCATTCTAGGTGACCAGAGCCACTGTAAGCAACCCTGCTGCCATTTTAAAGAAACCAGCATGCTTTCATTTTAATTACACATGCTGCCATCCTAATGAACCATGGCTTGATATTTTAATTAAAATATTTTGCCATACTAACTAAAAAACATCCATATTATTACTCCATGCTTCCAATATAATTTACCATGGTTCCATACTAATTAAACAAGACTCACATTTTAATTAGCCATGTTGCTTTTTTAATGAGCCATGCTGCCATATTAACTAAACTGTGTTTGACATAGGTGTATTACACCCTGCTGCCACTCCAGACATAGCCCACACTGTACAGAATACTGAACTAACTAGCCAGTATTAACCAATGGAAATGACTGCAATCTTAACCCTAACCCTAACCCTAACCCTGCTGCCACTCCAGACATAGCCCACACTGTACAGTATACTGAACTAACTAGCCAGTATTAACCAATGGAAATGCCTGCAATCCTGCCTTCTAACTAACTTTGGGTTCACACTGGGGCAAGATATTCGCGATCTACGCGATTTAACATAGCGCAGAGCTCCATAATTGATGAGCACGCTTGGAGCATGATTGTGGTATAAAAAGGAGGCAGCTCGCATCCAGATGAAACTTAAAGGAATTGTGTAGCCAAGTCCATCAAGATCCGCTATGATGGTACATCAAGGTTGGTTATGCTCTGTTAAGGTTCAATAAGGTCTGTTAAGTTTCACTGTGTCCTATCGTGCTTTCTACGTTCTATCAAGATTGGTGTCAAATTGTAATACACCATAATAAGTGTGGGCAAATTTTTGACAGTCAAAAATTAAGCCATGATCAGCATGATTTCACCAAGTTCCCTCAGGATCATCACAAATTCACCAAGTTTCATCAAGATCATCATGATTTCACCAAGTTCCCTTAAGATCATCATGAGTCCACCATGTTCCCCAAAGATCATCATGATTCCACTAAGTTCCCTCAGGTTCATCACAAATCCACCAAGTTTCCTCAAGATTATCACAAATCCACCAAGTTCCCTCAAGATCATCACAAATCCACCAAGTTCCCTCAAGATCATCAGGATCCACCATATTCTCTCAAGATCATCATGATTTCACTAAGTTCCCTCACAATCATCACAAATTCACCAAGTTCCCTCAAGATTATCACGATTCCACCAAGTTCCCTCAAGATCATCATGATTCCACCGAGTTCCCTCAAGATCATCACGATTCTACCAAGTTCCCTCAGGATCATCACAAATCCACCATGTTCCCTCAAGACCATTACGATTTCACTAAGTTCCCTCAAGATCATCATGATTCCATCAAGTTCCCTCAAGATCATCATGATTCCACCAAGTTCCCTCAAGATCATCATGATTCCACTAAGTTCCCTCAGGATCATCACAAATCCACCATGTTCCCTCAAGACCATTACGATTTCAATAAGTTCCCTCAAGATCATCATGATTCCACCATGTTCCCTCAAGATCATCATGATTCCACCAAGTTCCCTCAAGATCATCATGATTCCACCGAGTTCCCCTCAAGATCATCACGATTCCACCGAGTTCCCTCAAGATCATCACAATTCTACCAAGTTCCCTCAGGATCATCACAAATCCACCAAGTTCCCTCAAGATCATCATGATTCCACTAAGTTCCCTCAAGATCATCACAAATCCACCAAGTTCCCTCAAGATCATCACAAATCCACCAAGTTCCCTCAAGATCA
>JAOUQZ010041816.1:0-13878 GCA_028564935.1 Neosilurus hyrtlii
GATCACTCCCTTCACCGCACCCTGTCGTGTCTGTCCTGCTTTTGGGTCTATCTAGTTGATTGTACCAGGCCTAACAGTTCTTTAAGTTCTTTTCCTCATTCTGCCTTTTCTAGCCCTCAATTACTGTATTTTACTGTAAATTGTCTCCTTTCCTCATGGTATCATTTCATCTAAATCTGATCTTTAATCGGAGCAAGTGACGTAGACTTGTTGTAAAGCACATGCTAATGCTGATATCTGTTTATGTTTTAAAAGCAAATGACATGTCATGCTTAGTTTTAATATAATGCGTGATTGGCTCTACACATCTGATAAAATTCTTTTGCCTTACAATAGCTGTATTCAAGTCATGGGTTAGCATAGTTTATTTATTTCTTTTGGCATATAATTTTGAATGCCACAATATTCAGTATTGATACAGTTCATGAGCACATTTGGCACACTGGAAATGAAAAGCTTAGAATATAAGCTAATAAAGAATACAGTTTTATACTGATAACATGGCCTAAAATTTCATGTAAATAATTATCACAGCAATTGCTTTGTTGTACTCTTCATAATTTCTTGCACATTACAGGCAAGTTAAACATATTTTATGTACAAACTCACTTTCATCACTCACTTATTTGTCGGACTGCTTAATCCTACTAGGATTGCTCACTGTAATATTTAGTTACAAAACCTTAAATTTTATTTACAGCACATAATCACCATCAGTTGGTCAGGTTGAGGCTCAGCAACATTATTTGGCAAAAACATTAAGTCAGATGATGTCCTGAATGTAGCAAATGACCAGGTTATGAAACCAATGAAATGTTTCTTCCCTGATGGCACAGATATAAAATTGGGGCTTAGCATAAATGACTGATAGGCCTTCCAGGTTTCACTGACAGAACATGAAAATGATAGTCAGCTGTAGTACAGTACAGTATAGTATTATGTTTTTGGTCTTGCTTTGGTCTGGTTTTTAAGATTTAGTTATGTAAGGACAAAAATAATGCGGGTCACATGAATTTTTTTATGCTGAAAGACATCTGATAAAACTCCATGCTGTTATCAACAGAACAGGCATCAATCACAGATCACATGTAAAGGCTGTGATGGTCAGGCTGATTAAGATAACACTTATCGTTCTTGTGAGTTGAAGGAAGCAGTCACTGATCTTATAACAAAAAAAGTTTCCCTGATGGGATGTTATAGCACTGTCAATGTGACTGACGGCATTGGAATACTTTGTCGCTAACTTACCTAGATTCTATCACTTACCTAAAAAATTGAATGACATGGTTCCTGCCAATCATTTGGTGACACCAGAAAAGCAAGTATAACAAACCCTAAGTATGCAAAAATTGTCAGCTTTAACTGGTGTGTTGAAATACAAGAACTGGAGGACAGTAATTCAGAGGTGTCATTATGTCCAATAATTTAGGGGTATATATTAAAACATTTTAGGCCTGTTCTTGAAATTTTTTGTCCTGAAAAGGAGGTGTTGTGGCAAAACAACAGACAGACTGAGTAACTTGACAATCAGTATCTGAAGAAGGGGATGGTAATGAATCACTGTGCAGTGCATATAAAATTACTGCCTTCCTGCACCCAGTATGATAAAGCTGTTTGGCAAAAAGAGAATTAATAAATAATACACAACATACTTAATTATGTAAATGGTCAAAAATGTTTACTAACATTATAGCAAGTCCAAGCTATATATATATAACCTACAGCAAACTATACAATACTATATAACTATGGCATCAGGGCTCAGTTTTTATAGAAGATGCATGGAACTTATTTAGTTATTTATTTATAAAAAAAATTGGACCACATGATAAACTCTGGTTGAGCTTATGAACCACATTCAATTATACAACCCATTACTGTGGGACTTCCTTTGTGAGGATTCTCTAAGTAAAGAAGAGATAATGTTGGAAAACCTTATCAAAGGTTCAGTGAAAAAACAAAATGTGTGTACAATCCGCTTGACTCAGACAGATAGTGTAAAGATAAGCAATATTATATTCTTTTAAGTTTTGTGTGATATTTATTAATTTAAAAGGTATTCATAAGTAGTGTGCTATATTACTTCCCCAGTCTACTGATACTGATCTCCCTCCAACAAAAATGACAAGCCACATAAAAAAATTGAGTTAGTCCTTATCATTTCAGTACCTAGAACCTCCCCAGTTGAACCATCATAGGTGAAAGCAACAGAGTCACTAGACACACCCACACACATCATTTGAGATATATTTAAAAGGCGTAATTGCATGTGACTTCTGCAATTCTTCTAAACTGGAGCATTAAAGTTCAGTGGTAAAAGGTAAGACTACTATTCATTCTCTATACCGTATCTCACAGACACACACACACACACACACACACACACACACTGTTACATACACTACTTACCATTATTGTTAAAAAAAACAAAAACATTTCATCCAGCAGTAAAAAAAATCACATCTATTTTTTTTGTTGTCATTGTTTCATTTTCAAGTTTCAGAAATGTATTGCCTTACCTTTATTGTCAGCACTTGTTAATCTTGCCTCATGCAAGTTTGCTTGATGAAAATCTAAATTTATTTAGAATATTTTGATACACGTTCACAACTTGTATTAATACAATTGATAATCAGTAAATAAACATTAGCAACTAATAAGTTACAGAAATGTTTATGTGTATGTATTATACATTTTTTTTAATTAATTATACTAAATTCATGCCACTTTAAAGAAAGCAATTACAGTTTCTCTTGTTGGTATTTTGATTCCTTCTTATACACTGATATCTAGAATGGTTTTGTTCACATGTTTAGTGACTTTAGGGATGAATTTGTGTAGCCTGGCCCTTATGTTTTACCTTCTCAAATGACAGGATTAATCATCCTGTAGTCTAAAATAAAGAATAAATAACTGGTGTGATACGGTAGGTTTGTATCAATAATAGGTCTAGCACTTATTAAATAAATGGTAAAGAAATCTAACCTTTCTTCTAATTTTAATCTAATCTAATCTAGCCAACTCCATTAATTCTGTATTTTCTATAAATTCCATGCCTTTCACTTGGGTAGTGGCCTTGCATAGCCACCTCATTTCAATGATCCACCTCCATTCTCTTCATTTCTTGTTTCACCACTTCAGTCTTCACAGTGCTCAGTTTACACTCATTTCATGTGCCACACATTCACTTACCATGACCACACCCACAATCAAATCAATTTCATCATGCAACCTCAGTTAGTTGAGTGGTCACCAGACTAGGTGCTGTTTGTGGATTAGATCACAGCCTAGTGATCACAGAATGACAAAAATAAATTCAACACAGCACCTAAACCAAAATGACATATCCACATTGACAGCCATATTATCACAGAACAATACACCATCATTCAAATGGGTGTGACAATAGACTATATATGAGAATAAAGAACACTATTATTTTTTCACTAAGGAAGTTTGTTCGCAAATACCTCAATGCATTTTTTTTCCAAGCTAAAACAGATAGAGAATTTTTATTTAAAAAAATGCACCAGAGTAGAATATCTATAAAATTCTTCAGGGAGATCAAGTAAATAACCAGTAAATTTTCATCCAGGTGTAGCGCAGTCAATGCAAAGCACGGCTAATCCAGTGCAGAGATGAAACAAGTGCTTCATTGGTGAAAAGAATATTCAGAGATCCTATGAATGAAAGACCAAGAGAGTTGTCAAAATGTCAAAGCTGCTATTTTTAGTCTCACAACGCTTCAGGCTATGACAGAATTCCAGCTGAATTAATCAAAGCAGGAGGTGAACTGAATAGAAGGCAAGAAAGAATGTATTAACTTGAGAACAATTGTGTTGAAACCATATGAGAGTGAGATCCCACTGCGAATCATCCAGTAAAGAATGAAAAATTTATTGGAAAGAGAACTCCAGAACACGCTGGGCTCAGGAAAGTACACTGGACATAGGATCAGGTCTCGAATCAGAGAACAATGGAGACATGTCAAGAGTTCCAAAACAAGCCATCTTTGTATTTTATTCACTCCAGGAAAGTATTCAAGTGTGTCAGTTATGATAAGCTTTGGGAACAGGAATACCAACCCACCTGATTGTACTGATGAGAGGTTTATATTTCAAATAATGAGCCCAGTGCATGCTGTTGAGCTCGGAATCTCCAAGACAGAGATGAATTCTTAGCTTGATGTTATACACTTTTTATGCACAAAAAATCATGCAAAACAAGAAACCCTTGAACTATTTCCCAGACTAAAAAAGAAAAGTGCTGAAGCAGGTCTGTCAAGACTTTGAAAGATTGGCAAAGTGGTGGAGATGATGGAGTTGGGAATTGGGGAGATGGCTACACTGTTTCGTGATTGGGAAGAATACAGGGGAAGAGTCCACGAAGTTGCCTCCAGGGGTGACATTCCACCTGAAGGAATATGATGATGATGTTTACACCATTAGATTTTATAGTTTAAGGCTAGTTCTGCTCCTGTGAAAATGAAGGGCTGAGATCCACAGTGGTCTAACCCACTGAAAAATGAGATGTCATATTTTGACAGATGTGGATAAGGTCTATCTGTGCCAGAATAGTCCTTTCATTTTCCTTATGATATTGAATAATATTATGAGTATTATCCTTGATTTTGTTATGTTGCAAAAACTTTCAGATTTTTGGTTAGACCACTCTGGTTCTCAGCCCTTTCATATTCTACATATTTGTGTGCATTTTAATTCAGATAACAATATTAAATCATAAAGTTAATTTGTATGTGTTTCTCCCTACTTCAAATGCAACCAGTTCCAAGAATGGTTTGTAGTACAGCCCATAACCAAATTTACCTGTTGAATTCACTGGAGGGTACAGGGACTAGACATGTCAGTGTGGACTGCGGATATGAAATGCCAATAAACCACTGCTTTAAATGCTAAGGAAAGTTTGCAAAAAGAATATAAAGATATTTGGATGTTGGTAATGTGTGTGAATTGTAATCATCTGGATTATTAAAGGTCTACTCCTTATCACACGCTACCTGAAATCTTAAAAAAGACCCCAGATAATCAGGGCTGCATTTACATGACAAAGCACTTGAAACTTGAAGATGCAAGCTAATACACCTAACTTCACATTTCATTTTATCATTAGCTCTAAACATCTGTTTAATTTAACGTTTAAGGGAAGTGCTGTGAAATTTGTTTTGCAATAAATGCATTAGCAGTCTCTGTTATTAAATCAGCTAAAGCATTTGAAATTCCGTAGGTATTGGCTGCAGCATCACTTGGAAGGCCCAAACACAATATTAAACACAAACACAAAATTAAGGACGAAAGGAACGAGTGAGAATTCTGATCAGCTACAGAGTTGGACTTTACGTTTGAAAGGTAAGGCTACTTACCTACTACTTTTTGTCCATAACCCAAGACTCATTAAATAATCAATTGATTGATTGATGACTGTCCTCTTGTAAATAATGATAATAATAATAATAATAATAATAATAATAATAATAATAATAATAATTGTTTGGTTGATTGATTGATTGATTGGTTGATTTACTGATTAAATGATCAATCAATCAATCAATCAATCAAACAACCAAACAACCAATCAATTATTATCATTATTATTATTATTATTATTATTATTATTATTATTATTATTATTATTATTATTATTATTATTTACAAAAGGACAGTCATCAGCATCACCATAACAGTTACCAACTTCATTTTCTTGAGCAAACTAAAACCCAGAAAACAAAATAAAACAAAGCAAACAAGCAAACAAACAAAAAACCTTATTGCTCTACCTAATTGTTTATTCATTACTGGGTAACTGAATGTGCTACACTGTTAGTGAATAACTGTAGATAATTTAAGGTTGAATTCAGACATTATTAATTTTCTTAATTTTAACATTTTGACATGGTCTTATCTTTGCAGATGAAAGAAGAGCTGGTTTCATTTTTCACTGCCTGTCTGCTGACCACTGTTTATAGTGAGGGAGCTGTAGGTGAATGATGCTAAGTTCAAATTCAACTTTCAAATTTCAAATTTATTTGTTACATACGAAATCCCGTTGATAGCCAGGGGCTGGTAATTCCTCTACTGCTTTGTGCTGAAGTTCACTATCAGCTCCTTTGTCTTGCTGATGTTCAGGAGAAGATTGTTGTCCTAGCACCATAATTCCAGATTGCACTGGTCTAAAGACTGAACAAGTGGAATTGCTTCTATTTTTAAATCAGACTTTTTGCTTCTACTACCTATTTATGTTTCTTTTTTTACTACAATGCTCATTGTTCTAAAAAATTTCTAACCTTTTTTATGTCATCTTTTAGAGTACTGCTATCACTTGAAAGAATGCGGTAAGTATTATTATTATTATTATTATTATTATTATTATTATTATTATTATTTGTCAAGATACTTATTCCTTTCTTACTGTATAGACTTTATGTATAATGTATCCCTATATGTGCAGAAGAGTGCTCCAGTGGTAATGGAATGTGTTATGTGTAGAGGTCAATAGTTTATATATCAAATAAATGTAAAATAAAATATTATAATATATTAAAATAGTATCCAGATATACATTATGTAAAAGTGAGCATGCGTACCATTAACATAACATTTTAAAAAAGTAGAATAAAATTCTAAAACTCCAAACAAAACTCCAAACAAAACAAAAAAACAAAATTAGTTTTTTTATAGACTAACTGCTTTTATCTGTGAATTGAGAATTAGGTGCTTGTGTCCAAAAATAAATAGTTATTAAATTAGTTATTAAAATCATATTCCAGCCATCTCCATAAGGTGTTCTAATTCTCATATTGAGTCATATTCAGAACATTCTTATATAGCTTAACTACACAACACATAATATATCATAATATAGGTTTTCCCATATTTTAACCTAATGTCCTACATTTCTGAATATCTAGTGAATATTAAATATACTGACCTTGAACAAGGGCACAGCTTGACTCACAACTTGAAACATACATGCGTAGAGGACACATGAAGCTTCTGGTAGTGAAAATACACATGGGAATAAAAACGGTAAATAATTCAAGTGAGTAATTGTGAGTCAAAGTGATATGAGACATGGTTTATGATAAAGAAAAGTTGTTTATTAAAGTATATTTTTCCATGAAATTGTGTTTGTGTTACAAATGGAGGAAGGTGGCACAAATAAGTGGTAAATAAAAGATTATTCCTATTTTACACTTTGTAAATGTATATTATGTTTTTTTCCCTCAGATCCAAGCACATGGGCTAATATATCAGCAAAACACTGCAGTGGAACACGTCAGTCTCCCATCAATATTGTGACTGCTGATGTGAAGACTGACAGCAACCTGACAGCTTTCGACATCAGAGGCTTTGATGACAGATCTGCCGTCCTAAATATTCAGAACCTCGGAAACACAGGTCAGGTCTTTGCAGCATCAGTAATCAGGAGATGCCCTTACCCTATACAGTCACTGATAAAAGCACATGTGGACATTTATGTATAACAACCCATATCTCACCAACCTATTAAGCCATTTTAATCAACTATGACTTAAATTACCCCTCTGATGGTGCTGAATAATATGTGTTAGCTGCACTACTAGAAATAAATTGCTTCTAATCTTAACTGCTTTGTAAGTATAAACATTCCCATTTTTTCCTGGACAAAAGTCTTGTTGCAAAAACTTCACTTTCAAGACTATATTTATTACAGAAAAATAATCAAATAGCCTTTTTAATAACTAAATATATAGCATTGTCATATATAACATGGCCATGATCATACCAGACTCCCAGGTGCTTCTTGTGATGAGTAATTATCATATTAAAAGAATCAAACACCTTCAACATGTTCAAATTACAAATAATACAAATTTGTAAGAGCTACTAAAAGACACTTGTAATCCGTTTTTAATACACAAGTAAGCTATTATAGAAAGGCACCTCATTCATCAAATAGTCAGAAAACAGTCTGTCATTAACCCTATTGTTAGAAATAGGAGCCACCTCTAGGTTTGAAACAAATGGGAAGTATGGCAATAATCTGCTAATATTTGCATCTGGTAATGTTACCACCCATCTTACATAGCTTTGTGATATCTATGTACTGGAGGTCACTTTCATACACGACTGGTTCTCCGGTGAACTCTGGGTCCAGCAATTTTTTAGATGGTCTGTAACAACATATGTGGCATAACAATATGATACTGAATTTATAATTCATCTCAAATATAATTTTTTTCTCCATGTTTCTGCTAATAACAGTTTCCAAGTGTTCAGGCCTTAGTAAGCAGGTCATGGTGTTCTAGCTGTGTCTTGTACAGGACCTGAATGGTGTATGGTGTATGGGGACCATTGAAAGAAATATGATGTACAGTTCATGCTAAAGCAGATATTACTAGCTATGAGTCCTAAATTGCATGAACATGCTTACCTATGTGTGCCAAAGGTGTCTGAAATTTCTTACTACTGCTTGCAAATTATTTTCATTTGCTTTAAGGAGATCTTGAAAGTTTCTACAGTTTTTGCAAAAAGATTTTAAAAAGTGCCTGAATGCTGCTTTAATACCTGTATTTTATGTATATCTACTTGATCAAGTACTTTTCTTTATTTAAAATTTTATTTTTTTACTAATTTTATAATTACTTTGATCCAGAATTTGATGTTACATGAGTGCGACGAGACTTTTTTCCAACCTGGAATGGATATGTCCATGTTTTATTGGCTGTAAAAAGTATAAATAAAATTACAGTTTCCTGTTGTTTTCACAAAACAATTTGGCCTCATAAGTCTGATATCCACCTTTAACAGAAACAATTTTTTTTTACCACTTCATTCCATAATTCATTTTCTTATTTTGGCTCAATTCCTTGGGGAATTTCATACTGTGTTTATGATCAATATCCTGTCAAAAACATCCATCTCTGGTTCAAATTTAACTTTTGGACAGATAACCTGACATTATCTTCTCAAAGTATTCTTTGCTCACATGCAGTATTTAAAGTTGAATCAATAACAGCAAATTGCTTAGTATTTACAGAGACATCGAAAGTAAATAGATTCATATGGAATTTCTGTGCAACATCAGCTGCAGTACAATGGGAATTCATTTCAACAGTCCACTTGGCAGTCTGAAGACAACTGTTAAAGGGCCCAGGTTGACTTAAGCGGGATGCAGGATTTACCTCTTATATGTTGCTTTTTACTTAAAAAAAACTAAATGTTGATTTTATTGTTTTTCTCAACGGAGCTACAAGTAGCTGAGGACATGTTTTTATTTTAATTTAGACCCTCCTTATGAAAAGGTTGTCCAAAAAAAATAACCGTACAAAAGGAAAATTAAAATGTTTCAATTGCCTGACCCACAAGCTGTTTTCTGAGAATGATTTTTCCTCTTATTTTGGACTTGTTTCACTGTATATTATAATATACTGCTCAACTGCACCTGGAATTTTCATGTACACCAGTCTGCAGAGTTTATTATGATGTAAAAAAAAACAACAACAACAACAGATACTTCAGAAGATAATAGGGAAAAAAGGCCAGATATAATTGATTGACTATGTACAGTACTATAATTTAAATAACCACTCTGTGTACATTTATGGAGAGAAGAAAAATATATTACAATACAGTAAAATGGGTTTGGGTTTCACTTCTGCCTACCAAGGATCAGGGGCTACAGTGGGTAATTGTAGAGATCAGTAATAACATCTAATTAGACACTGAATTATGAATTCTTTGCCTTTTCAGTGAAAATTCAACTTGATGACACCAAGATGAGCGTGTCAGGAGGAGGCCTACAGTACCAGTACAACTCCATGCAGTTTCATATTCACTGGGGCAACGGGTTCTCTATCAAAGGATCAGAACACACTGTGGATGGCAAACAATATGCAATGGAGGTATAAAATTGTATACATTTTTTAGTGAAATTCTAAAGCATTTTGAACAATTGAACATTATTAAGTATATGTGTTTTTCTTTTTCAGATGCACATAGTAAACCAAGCTGCTGCTCCTGCTGACGAGTCACAGAAATACGCTGTTCTTGGTTTCTTCATTGAAGTAAGTCTTTGCTTAACTTACTGCTTTGGAACCCTTATACAGTCAATTCCTTTACAACTTAAAGTTTTAAGTTATTGTTTTTTTTATCATTTTATTTTAGGAAACTAATGGCAGTGGCACACCAGAGAGCTGGAAGACCCTCACCTCATTTTTAGCAAATATTTCTTCAATAGGTTCGAGTATTGTATATTATTGTGAATCGATTAGGAATCTGCTAATATGCAAAACAACAACAACAACAAGAACAACAACAAAATCTAACAAAAAATTTACAAACAACAACCTAATAAATATTTACAGCATACTTGTTCACATAGAAAATAAATGCATTATGTTACATCACAATTATTTAAACCAAAATGCTTTCTAAGAAAAGGTTGCATGTCACAGTACATCAGCTCTAACAAAACTCACAAAACCCATTTCTTCAACTTAATACCAACAAAGCAATATTAAAGGACAGGTGACAAGAATCTTAAATTCATCTGAAAATTTGTCATTTTGATGTCATGACTTATCATCCTGAGGTGTTTGGCTTGAGATAAACATGAGATTAGAACCCATATTCCCTATGATCATGACAGACAAACAATCACCTGTAAATCATCTTGCTTTTTAAACTCCTAATTTAATCTATATAAAGATTTAGAAAAATCTATTGAAACAGTTTATGTTTAAACATGCCTGTTTTCTTGATTTTAGGTGATTCACTGGACATCATGAATGCATTTACAATAAACAGTCTGATTAAAGGTGTGAACCTTACTAATTATTACCGTTACCTTGGCTCTCTGACCACACCAACATGTGATGAAGTTGTCGTATGGACTTTGTTCAAAGATCCAATCAAAGTCAGCAGTGATTTGGTAAGTCTCCAGGACACGCCTTCTACTGATGTAGTTTACTGGAGTAAATTACATTATATTTATTCATTTGGCAGACATTTTTGCAAAGCAAATTACATTTAATAAAACTATTAGACCCAGCAACTAAAAAGTAAGGGCCTTGCTCAAAGTTAATAGCACAGAACCATAACTGCTGATTTAGATTTGGCCCTTATGTTTTATAAGTATTTTATTTGCTTTTATTTTGCCTAATAATATGCAGAGTCAGCAGAACTGTAAATGAGTCATGTTTTGCCCATTAAGCTTTTCATGCTGGCCTCATACCATACATTTTTTTAACAAAAACTAATTCATTATTTCTGTCACTAGATTGATCTTTTCAGCAAAACAATCCATATCAATACAATGGCTGATCCTTTCATCATCAAAAACTTCAGACCCGTTCAGAATCTGAACGGCAGGGTCGTGTCATCAACACCAACATCTCAGTCAAGCACACTTCATCAAACTCTGTCCTCCAGCAAATTGCTTCTCTACTCTGTATTGTTTTTTTGTGTGTTCATTTCTACCAAGATGAACTTTTGATGAGGGGTGTTCATCAAGGCTGTGTTTTAACAAACTTAAATTAATTCATGTGCATGTATAATATGTAATTATTAAATTACTATATTTATTTTCCATTAGGGGGGATTTAAACAGCTACCTATACCTATAACTCAGAAATAAGGAAAACATTGCCTTAAATGAAGTGCAAATGATGTGCTGTGTTTTGTACAGTATCCTTTATATATGGTGGGAGGTTGGGTGTGTGGTGAGAGTCTCACAGTCTGCTTGACTGTCACCATTATTTTTTTCATTAATAGTTTTTTTCCCCATTTTTAAACTTAAAAGCAACTGATTTCTTGCAAATAAAACAGTTTTCCTTTGCAATTATCTACTCTGTGTTTGTTGCCACAAGATTATTAAAAAAGTTACAAAAAAAATAATAATTTTGTAAATTTTGTAAACAAATTTCTATTGAACTAAAAACACACACAATCACTACTTTACCATCAGTGAACATAACTTTTGTGAACAAAATTAATATGATCACCAAGTATAAGGGAACTATAGGTTGGCTGGCAATATTTTTATTATTGTTATTTTATTATTCTTGTTGTTATTATTATTATCATCATCATCATCAACTTCTTCTTCCGCTTGATCCGGGGTCGGGCTGCGGGCCTAAGCAGGGAGGTCCAGATGTCCATCTCCCCAGCCACTTCCTCCAGTTGTCACTGGGGTATGGCCTAATAAGGATGTCTGGACGTAGGCATATATCGTAATCGGTGTGAGTACCACTAGCTATAGCATGCCATTTCTCACTAACACCATTTCGTATTAATTCTGGACAATGGAAATATTGAATTAAATATGGAATTAAGCTATTTGACAGTAAGGATGTCCTTTTTATTTTTTTAAATTACTCATATATATTCATAACCTTTTTCAAAAGACCTTATGGGCTTTTTGAGAGGAGGTGAGTGCACCTAGTCCTGAGAGTGGGCAGCCACATCACAAGAACATAGATATCAAATAAGATAGATAGCATATTACTGACATTACTGTTGGCTGTTGCTACCTACTCTCAGAAATGGTGAGAGCAAAAATAGTGAGAAGATAAAAAGACGTTTCAACAGCTTAGGGGCACATTTCTTCACTGCAAAATTGTACTAATGTTCTAACCAAGATGATGGACAGGTGGAGCTGTCTGCTGTGGAGGCTTTGCCTAGCTATCATAAATGAGGAATATTTGCATGATTAGCTGTCATGTGCAAAAATTTTTCAAAATTTACAATGCCAGTGATAGAATATGTTGACTCTTTGAAGAATACCAAGAATTAATTGGTGGCTGTCAAGAATAATAATTTTTTAATGGATAATATTGCCATTATGATGTTAGCAATAGCTGTTGGCATGTTAACTATTACCACTTCAGACCCAGCATCCATTGCATTGAACATGACATATTTGTCTAAACGAATAAAAATCTTTTGTTTCATCATATAGCTAATGCTTTGTTAATGATTGGTTGACTATTTTTCAATCATAAGAAAGTTATGATCTATAATTTTGTTCCGAGAGAGCTTTAGAGAAGACAAACATCATTTATTTATATATTAATTCATTCATTCATCCATTCATTCATTCATTCATTTATTGTGACTTCATATCATTGTGGTGTCCCCTTGTCAAACTCCCAGTCCATCTGTATTTGTATTAGGGACAAAAGGATCAGGGGTTACTTCTAGAATTCTGATCACCTGCACTGCTGGACTTAACTAATACAAGATAATACTACAATAACCTCATAACTTTATAGCCTATGATATAGATTCATTTGTTGCATTATTAATATGAATTTAATTGTTATTCACAAGAGGACAATCATCATCATTAGCGTAACAGTTAATTAATTTCATTGATCAGACTAAAACTCAAAAAAAAAGTAAGAAGCAAACAAGCATTCTTTGTGTACCTTCTGACTGTATTTCATTTATTACTCTGGGCAGCAAAATGTGTTGAATTGTTAATAAATAATTGTATACAATTTCAGGTTGCTTTCAGACATTGTTCATAAATATCTTTATTTCTTTAATTTTATTTAATGTTTTCAGATGAATGTACAGGTTGTGCAATTTTTCACTGCCTGTCTGCTTTCCACAGTTTACACTGACAGTGCAGTGGGTTAGTGATGTTATATACATAAACTCCACTGTTCTTAACACTGACCAATTTAAAATTTAAAAATACAACAGGCCTTTCTTCTTCAGCTGCTTTTTGATATATATATATATAAATATATATATATATATATATATATATATATATATATATATATATATACACACACACTGCGATGGCCTGGCGAGCTGTCCAGGTGTACCCCACCCTCGCCCAGAGTCGGCTGAGATGGGCGCCAGCCTCCCC
>JAOUQZ010041837.1:0-13878 GCA_028564935.1 Neosilurus hyrtlii
CACACAGAAACGCCCGAGCTGGGAATCAAACCCAGGACCTTCTTGCTGTGAGGCGGACGTGCTAACCACTGCGCCACAGTTCCGTCCTGGTCTTGTTTTTAATAATAATAAAAAAAAAAAAAAAAACAAAGTTAGAAAGTAAACAAGTAGTTTATGTTTTAATCATTTAGTTTAAACTTTCCAGTACCTGTTTCGGTTTGTTTTTTTGTTGTTGTTGTTTTTTTTTTGGATGTGCATGTGAGTATATGATTGCACAGAGAAAGCAAAATATGAAATATATTCAAACTACATAGTACACACTACAAGATAAACATTAGAGGGACAAACACACTTGGGACAACAGGGCATTTCAATTCAAAGGGGATGAAACAAATCAAAACGCTGTAGCTGGATACTTATTTAGTTTCTATATCATTGTAGTGCTTATCAGAAGCAATAAAGTACAAGAAGCTGCTGTTCACCTCCAACTCATTTCCTTTTTGTGCTTCTTGATAAAGCACAGAAGTAAAGAGATACTGTCCTTGCCCAACTATGAATGGGTAAATGTTTACATTCAGGGAAAAAATACCAGACATATATGAAAATATTTTGCCTTAATAAAAAAAATTAAAAGCCAAATTATGAGCAATGTTTGGGTTTTTTTGCGTGTTTGTTTGTTTTATATACTGTATTAATCCTGCAAGGGAAAAGTGCCCGGAAAGCAGATGGGGGTTAGGTGCCTTACTCAAGGGCACTTCAGGGCAGTACAGCTCATTCCCGCACTGCCACCCATTTTGCCAGTTTTGGTCCCAAAGCCACTTCGCAAACTGTTTGTTTTTTGATTGTTTTTTAAGCTTTTTGTAAGATGCTACTTTGGATTAAATTAATCCCTTAGCCCAGCAATGTTGTTCTTTTTGTATGACTTTCATTGCTTGTGCCACTGGGAGCATTTCAAATTAAATAGGTTGAAAAAAATGTGTAGTGGGTCATCTTTTAGAATAATTCTATGCATACATGCTCCCTCGGTACACTAGTAATTCAGTCCTAATCTGAGTCTCTTCACATAAGATAGCTCTTTAAGGAAATGTTATGTACAGCTGTACAACCAGTAGTCACATCTGTTCCTGCCTGCACCCAGGACTTCATTTCCAGAAACCCCAGTGGACTAAATATGGCTGCTTAGGACTATAATTCCCAGCACTCGCATTGCTGCTCCCAGTCATCTGATTTGTGATTCTTTTTTTCCAATCACATCCGTATTATTTAAGTACTTATGTTACTTATATACAACATAGACTCGAGTCTCCCATGTGCTTAAGTTAAAAAGTGGTTTTCAGCCTCAGCTAATTCTCCCATAAACATAAGTCTGTGTCTTACAGGTGGTCAACAGGGTTATACATTTTGGAGTAAAGCCAAAATTGCCTCGATTTTCAGGTAAATGCCCCCTTAGAAAATTCTGTTAAGAACTTACATCTGTCTGAGCTGCATGGATCTGAGCACTGTAGTAAACCAAATGTTGCAGGAAGAAACACCATTGCATTGAAAGTCATCAATTGGCCTATTTTATTATACATATATAAATAAAGTTTAACCTACCTAAATCTGTGCCATTTGTTTTAAGCCACAGAAACCTTTCTTGTAACCAGTGTTTTCTCCACTGATCCTCTTCAAAATGTGTTTTTACAGATGAAATCTCTACACATCAAACATGTTTTTATATTCAGTATAGGTGGAGAACACATGTTGTATGATAATCTGTGTTTATTTTTTATCCTATGCATACTTGGAAACTTTCTTCCCTGAAGCAAATCACATCTGAGTTGCCTCTTCCTTTCTTTTTGAAATCAGTTTCTGTTATATGGTTTAAATGTATTTCATTCATTCATTCATTCATTCATTTCTGAACCGCTAATTAGGGTCGCGGGGAGGCTGGCGCCCATCTCAGCCGACTCTGGGCGAGGGCTAAATGTATTTCACTGACATCCAAATGGTAAATGTACATGGAAATGTGTTTATTTTAAATGCACCATGTATTCATTCATAAGCCTGCCTTTTTCTCCATTGGATTTAAGTCCAGGGGGCATGGCCAAAATCAAAAGTGCTTAAATTGAACATGGGTTGAAAAAAAAGTCTAAGCGTGAATAGGAGATTCAAGCCTTATATTCTTTATTTTGTTGTTTTTTGATGTTACCAATCCTTTGTTGTGCTTTCATTTAATGGTGTTGTTTCAATTAGTATATTTTGGATTTGGAGTTTATCCTACCTCTGATACCTTGTTTGTGCCTTGTCCATACAATACTTGTCTATTGATTATGATATCTACCTAATGCTTTAGATTTTTTTGGTTGGTGTGTGCAGTAACCTCCTTGTCTACTTTTGAATCAGTCTGAGGCCTACTTCCATGACACCAGTGTATTTTAACTATATTGCATAATAGCTGTAGTTCAGAGAGGAAATCTCTGTATTTCACCACTTGGGTTTTTACTTTCAAAGTGTAATGTAACATGCCAGTAGCACTTAGAACCAATTATTTCATCACCTTTCACACTTCACAGAACTTAGATTACTTGCTTGAGGCAGCATGTCCTTGGAGTTTATAAGCATGAAAATATTGCAATGTACCAAGGACCTGAAAATTATACAATTGGAAAATAGTGAATATTATTTCTTTAAAAAATATCAGAAAGGCATGCATAACTTTTCTGAGTCTCAACAGAGAAAAAAAATAATTAAACCATGAGTGCAATTTGCAACACTTCCTTATTATTACATTTTAAACTGTTGTGGTGTGGGGCTGATTCTACCTACAACTGAGGCCAAATGTTTGCATGCACCCAAGATAAAGTTATTCAATCTCAGTTTTTCACAACTTCACACATTTCATGTTATACATTTCTTTTGGTGAATCAGTTAAGGCTGCTATTGTGTTCCTGTCACAAGCAGAACTGAGGTGGAGAGATGTGGATGTAGTTGTAGATAAAATGTCTTCTAATAATAATGGGTAATGTCTAATAAAGATAAAGGTGACACAGGCACAGGGCAAGCAAGTAATACAACATAGAAAACAGTGAAAAAATAGCTAGCAATACTCAAAACAGCAAAGAAAACTGACAGAAAAATTGGGGGAAAACTACTTAAAAACAGACTAAACAGATATACACTGAACAAGGAGAATGTAACACTAGGCAAGGTTCAAAGAGATTCAGGTCAAGCAGAGATAAGCAGAGGGTTATCACAGGCTAGGTTAGACGCAAATTCAGATATAAAAAGTCAATCATTTGGCAAACAGCATCAAAGAACAGGCAAAGACAAAGTCAAGTCTTCGGAATCTTCAGCTGTCCATCGATATCAATGGTGACTGTGATGTGGTCCAGGTCTGGCAAGAACATTCGTGGCCTGCCTTTGATCTGCAATATCTACTACAATTATTACACAGAAAGTGAGAATGAGTTGACTTGTTGTGTCTGGTGTTTTGGTACTTTCTTTGCCATCTCTGCTATACTGCTGCCTTGGATCGCTGAACTGTCGCCTGCCCTTCTGGATGATCCATGGCATCTTCTTCCCAGGTGGTGTCATCTGTGTCACAGGTTTTCATGTGATGCTTCAGGGTGTCCTTTTAATGTAGTTTTTGTCCTCCTCTTTTACGGTTTCCTTCACAGAGCTCTTCATGGAAGACTTCATTCGGGAACGAGCATCTGGCATCCTGTGAAAGCTGATATCAGAGCTTCTACACTTTTGATGGTAGTTTACTTCAGGCTTCCACATCAGGTACCTCATTCTTCCATTTGATTCCAAGCAGTTGTCTGAAGTGACAGAGTTGGATCCTTGTTAGTTTCTTGATGTGCCTATGATATAGGATCATGCATTCAGTTCAGTACAGAAGTTCTGGAAGAACAGCTGTGTTGTAGACATTGATCTTTATTGGCCAGTTTGATGTCATGTCTAGACCAAAGTTTCTTGTCTAGCACTCTTGAGGCTGCTTGGATTCCTCTGTCCACCTCTGCGTCTGAAGAGTTTGTGTCGAATTATGATAATTATGTTCAAAATCTCTCCAGATTCAATTTGCGGGGCAGGATGATAAAGGGGTTCAGTCTTTGTGACATTGATTTTCAGTCCAAAGAGCACAGCAGCTGTTGAGAAGTGGTTCTCTATTTCTTGCATTTGTTCATGATCATTGGCCACTAAGGCTGAATCATCTGCATATAGGAGCTTTCAGACACAAATTTCTCTGGTTTCTGATGCTGCATTGTGCCTGGTGAGGTTGAATAGTTTCCACTCTGTTCAGGTCATGATATACACACCTCCCTTCAGGTTGGAAGGCATCATCTCTAGAACTGCTGATAGGTATAGAGAAAAGACAGTTGGAGCAAGCACACATCCTTGCTTTACACCATGCCTGATATCAAAAACATTGCTGACGTCCTTCATGGAAGAGTTTGATGATGTTAGTGATTTTATGAGGGCAGCCATACATTTCTGGTACTTTCCACAATATCCCTCTGTCCACAGTGTTGAATGTTTTTGAAAATTCTAAAAAAAAAAGACCATGTCAGTGGTTGATCTGCTAGTCCTTAATCCTCATTGACTTTCAAGAAGTACATCTGATAGTCACTTGATTCGATTTAAAGACTCCCTCTTTGACTGGTCTTTATATCATTTTACTACAGGCATCTGTATTGGCAGTTCCCTCTTGGTTTAGCAATGTAGCAAAGTCTTCTTTCCATCGTTCAGTGATTTCACTTTTGTTGGTAAAAAATTTGCTTCCATCTGCCGTTTTGACCAATGCTACTGTGTTGGGTCTTGGTACATATATCTAGTTCGTAATTCAGAAAAAAGCGCATGTGTGTTGCAATCTTTGAATTTCTTGCATTTCTTCAGATTTCTTAGTCCACCAGTTGTCATTCATTTTTCTGATCTCTCTATGTAGTTTGGCTTTGATTGGCTTGAATTCTGCTTGGCTTTTCTAAGAGATTTCTTTCAGATGGTTTTGAACCTTTTCCTTTAGCAGTTCTTAGATGGCGTCATCATTTTCTTGAAACCAGTCAGGCAATTTTCTTCTAGGATGACCAAGTACTGAGTCTAAAATGTCTATAAAGTGTTTTCCCCACTCGGCAATATCTGTTGAGTCTATAGCCATGTCTTTTTGCTCTAGAGCATTAGTTATTGCAGATGGTAGCATGTTTTTTTGTTCCGTTTTCACCAGCTTACTACTGTCCAGCCTTTTTGCACATCACTTGCTGTTTTTTGTTTCTTCATCTGCAGCCTCAGTCTTAGTAGTGTTCGGACAATGTAGTGATCAGTCGAGCATTCAGTTCCTCACATTGCCTTAGTACAGAGTATGTCTGAAAGGTCTGCTTTGACATAGTCCAGAAGATGGAACTGCTTTGACCGTGGATGTAACCATGTGAAGTAGTTTTTGTCAGGCTGGAGAAAGAATGTGTTTGTGATGCTGAGGTCATGCTCAGTGCAGAAATTTAGCAAAAGATCTTACCTATGTCAAATTTCCCAATTGTTTTGTGTAGTCACTCCCTACTCTTGCCTCGAAATCTCACAAAATGAGAAGCTTGTCTGCAGTAGGTACCTTGTCCACGAATCTGTTCAAATCCTGATAAAAGTGCTCCCTCTTCGTCGTGTGTGTCATGGTTGGGGCATAAACACAAATGAGACATAAGGTGAGGTAATAAAATGTTAAAAGGTTCATACACAGTACAGGCAATAACAATAAACAAGGCTAGGGAGAACAGTAACACAAGTGATCACATACTTTATAAAGAAGAAAACAAAACAGGCAGCACAATAGCGCAGTGGTTAACATGTTCGGCTCACAGCAAGAAGGTCCCAGGATCAATCAAGCATTTCTGTGTGAAGTTTGCATGTTCTCCCTGTACTTGCATAGGTTTCCTCCGGGTACTATGGTTTCCTCTCACAGTCCAAAAACATGCACAGTAGTCTGATTGTCCCTACATTTGAGTGTTAGTGTGAAAGGTTGTATGTGTGTTGGCCCTGCAATGTTCAGGGTGTACCCCACCTTTACCCAAAGTATGCAGAAATGGGCGCCAGCCTCCCCATGACCTAATTAAGATTAAGCAGCTTTGAAAATGAATGAATGAATGAATAAACAAAACTGAGTCCTTAAGTAGTACATAGGGAATCAAAGTGAGTGTAAGCAGGTGTTGCATGACATGTGACCTGAGGGTCAATAGGTCAAAATTTTAATATGAGACAGAGACATTGACACAGATATAATATTCACAATATCAGATTTTCAACACAGCAAATATTTACATACACTAGCTAATGCTCTTTCAACCATGTAGAAGATTTCAGAAGTTAATGACTTGTAGAAATAATTAGGAGTAATTAGCTGTGACTGCATACAAATGAAGAAATTAAAGAACCTTTCAAAAATGTTTACATCAAAATACACCTAATAAATAAAAAATAGAATTGTGAATTATAATATGTATGGGTAATCACTTTCAAAATGAGTTTGTTTGCAAAAACAGATAAGTCCAATTGTTTTAATTATGAGAAAAACAACTTTTTCAGTAGCTTTATTTTTAAGTTACTGAAAAAAGTTTTTGAAAGGTACTGGAAACGTTTTTTAAGTTATTGGAAAAAGTTTTGTTTATTTGTTTGTTTGTAAAGTTATTTTAAAAATAGTTTTTCTCATAATTAAAACAATTGGACTGATCTGTTTTTGCAAACCAACTCTTCGGGGGAGGGGGGGGGGGGTCTGTTTGTTTTTTTGCAGGGTAGTCCACTTAGTCTTTCCATGACTTTTGCCATTAATCTGGGTTTGACACCTGCATGTGCCTGTGTTGCCATTTACACTCACACCTATGCGTAATTTGAAATAGCCTATTAGCTTAATGTGCATGTTTTTGGATTGTGGGAGGAAATCAGAGCACCCAGAGGAAACCCACACAAGCACATTAACACAAACTTCACACCAAAAAATGCCAATTTTTCAAAATTCTAAATCCAGAACCTTCTTGCTGTGAGGCAAGAATGCTAACCATTACACCACTATGCCACTATGCATGGGTTGTACTGGCACTAAAAATGATCAGTAGTACCAACAAATTGTTATTTTTCTGCCAATTTATAATATATGTGACCCAATCTGGCAAAATGAGTCGCAAGTCACAAGTATCACTTTGGAGATACAAGCCAAAATGCATTGTAATTCACTGAAATATTCATTTTTTGGTTTTTTTTTCTATTTTCTATATTTAGTATTTTTTCTATTATTTTCCAAAGTCTTATAGAACAGAAAATTATATGATGTAGTGAAACTGAGCATTTAGCAGAGAGTCTTACCTGTAAACTTGGCAGAAAAGACCAGGAAATATCCATAAAATAGCCGAAGTTCTGATCACTCTTTTACTGGCGATACCCCCATCATCCTGGTACCTCCTGACCCAGGGGAATTTCCACTTTCTATATATAGAACTTACATGGGAATACTCCCTACAGAAAGCTAATCAGAGGGATCAATAACTTGTAAACAAACCTGCCTTGTTACTATGCAATGGCCAGTGACCCCAGCCTTGACCCACAAACTAGCACACTGATTGGCGCAGCCGTAAGCATGCGCTGCATTGTGTGTTAAACAGTAATGCCTAGTTTACTTGCATCGGTTATCAAATCCTCCATCAACAAGTTTGTGTCATTTTTGACTAAATTTTGGATCTATTACCAGTGAAACAATTGTATGGTATGTACAGATTTATTTGATGTCGGATTGATCGGGACAGTGGATCTGTCGAAACATCCTTAATTTGCAGAAGCATTGAACTCGCTAGCCGACTTGGATCTGTGCAACTTCAGTTCAGTGGCTGGTCAACAGGAATAGACTGATTTTGTAAACGATTACTTTGGTTCTGATGACCCAGTGCCCTCCTCAGATGCTTGTCTGAAGTACCATTAGTTCATGTTGTATTTTCTGTCCCTGTGAGCTGGTACAGGTAATTAATAAATTGAATTTAAATTTGAATTCTGACATCTCCTTTACTTCTTTTTCTCTTGAAATTATGGGAAATTATGTAATCAAATGACCTGACAAGTTTTTGGTTGCTAATAACATATGAAGGATACTTTGACATAACAGTCCAAAAACTTCAAATGCATTTTTCTCTGTTTTTCTTCAGAATGGTTGATGTAATCCAACAATCTTCAAATGTTCATAACTTTGTCAGTTTTCAGGATATTTCAACAAACTTGGTATTATTGTAAAGTTTACAGCCTTCTCCCTTAAATGGTCATTCAGACTCATTTTGTCAGATCTGTTCACATCTATTAATGATGTATAAAATGATTATAAGTAATCACAGCCGTGTCAATCATGCTTTTTAATAGAATAGTAGTATGCCTTCACTTCTTAAACACAGCTTTGTGCTTATGTAAGGCAACTGAAAAATCATTGTTATAGACTATGGTGGGAGCCAAATCAATGCAGACAACTTTGAAGGCAGCTATTAAGCAACAAAACACACAAGCAAGCGTCATAAGCAGGAAATACTGAATACAGGGAAATATGCACTAGGCAAATGATGTAACAGGATAAAAAGCACCACAAGAAATCATTATGAGACAAAGAAATCTCAGGGTAAAAACTGACAAATTATCAAAAGTGTAACACAGAGCAGATGAACACACTCAAGACATGCACCAATGGCAGAACATATTTGGGGACAAGACTACAACCAAATCTAAAGTGTGTCAAAATGGCAATAAATTGGTTGTTTCAAATTTCCCCCAGGTGTGGATATGAGCGTGTGTGTGTGTGTGTGTGTGTGTGTGTGTGCGTGTGCGTGTGCGTGTGCGTGTGTGTGTGCATGTGTGTGTGTGTGTGTGTGTGTGTTGCCCTGCGATGGGCTGACAAGCTGTTCAGGGTGCACCACACCTTTGCCCAGTGTCAGCTGAGATTGGCAGTAATGCCGCAACCTTAGCCTTAACCTAAAGTTAATGAGAGAGTGAGTGCATAATATCACTATTACACAACACAAATCTTGGGTTCAGGGTTAAAAAGAAAACAGCCCCCTTTGCTGTTATACTATTTTGATCAGTTTCAAGTGAATAACTCATAAGCCCATTGACCAGCCAATCCGGCTACAATGTGAGCACTTATCCTTTATGGGACCTTTGTCACCCCTCTAAAAGCACAAATATCTGTGGGAAAGAAATGCTGTCTTATACTGTATATGATACTGTACAGTATAAGACAGCATTTCTTTCCCACAGATATTTACCCCACATATATTAACATCATATGAATTAACTGAGTAATTATGAATGAATTTTCATTTATTACAAAATTCATTCATAATTACTCAGTTAATTCATATGATGTTTTAAAAAGAAAGCAAATGATGCTGTGTGACCACTGGTAACCATGTAAAACATGAATATTACAAAACCCCATGGTAGAACTTGACTTGTACATTTTGTGTGCCTTGCTTAAACAATATACTTTTCAAGTAGAAGATAGCAATCAAAAATATAGGCATTTCTTTGTCATTGAGCCCACATATGTAATGAAATATCGATCAGTGTTCAAATATTGCATTAATTTCAGTGCCAGGGAGAGATAATACCAGTATATATAATAGGATTTGTTGTACACACACTCACACACACACATTTTGGACTTTTACAGAAGCTGCCTGTCTGCTGCCTGCTATAAACATTTGTCATTGTCAGTTGGCAATATTTTTTTTGCCTTGTCCCTTCTGCTGTGGATGTCTCACTTCAGTAAATCAAAGGCTATAAAAATGGAGCGGCTGCTTTGATTGATGATAGACTCTCACAAAATGTAAATTTAAGATGAGAATAATTGGCTCTTAAGTGTGAGAACTTCATGCTGTACAATGAGAAGGGTGGGCATCGATCTGTCACAGCTACATTCCTGAATCATGCCCTGCTGGTAAATGCAAGCACTGAGTGAATGGTTCTCTTATGGGCTAATGCTTTTCTTGTTTTATACTGTCAAAAAATTAATTAATTTATTCATTTTCAAAACCACTTAATCCTATTCGGGACACAAGGAGGCTGGAACCTATCTCAGCTGACCCTGGGAGAAGGCGGAGTATATCCTGATCATCTTGCCAACCAGTCCATCACAGTGCCAACACATACACATACCACCATTCACACTCACACTGTTTGGCAATTTGGAGCAGCCAATTAGCATAATATGCATGTCTTTGGACTGTTGAAGGAAACTGGAGTACTCAGAGGAATATCTCGCGAGCAAGGAGAACATGCAAACTCACAGAGAAACACATTCACTAAGCCTAGGACTCAAACCAAAGACCTATGATTTTGTAATATCTTATGCAAGAAAAAGACAAAAAAATGCATGCTTGTAGTGTAGAAGCTTACCTTGTCTTTTCAACATCCAGTTGCAATATTGCAGACATCAAGCCATATTCATGCCAAGTTTGCACAGTCACTCTAAGGTTTGAGTCAAGTCCTGTGTTCTTCTAGAAAATTTGAGTCAAGTCTTGCACTGTCTGTGTAATTTGCACAAAAAAGCCTCTGTACAGTGTCCAAGGTTTGTGTGCAACACCTGTCATTCTACTTCACTGAGTGTGGTGCTCTATATATGACTGATACCTTCTAGCGGAAGCTATCTAGAAAGTCTCTGGATAGCCAAATCGAGAAAATGCAAACATATTCTGACAGCCATATCTCAGCAACATGGCAAAGCCGATATGAGTGGTGACTCTTTGGCGATGTGTAAGGGAGGTTTACAATTTACTCATTTATGCATGCTTCGCAGCAGAAAATACATATGCACATTGACTTCCTCAGAAGATTTCTGTGTGTGTAAATGTTGACATGTTCGATTCTATAGCATACAGACAGACACACATTGAATTTTATATATACAGATATATAAGTGTTGATCTATACCTCCCGTTTTACTGTGTTCTTCAATACATTACAATATTGAGATTCTGTTTTACCATGTACAGAGACAGTACAGGCACATACAAACCTTCCCACACGATTGTTACAGACTATTATGGCTTCACCCTGAGTCCAGAGGATTGGGCCATCTGTTCACATTCATTTATGCTATGCATGCAAGTTGGCCTTTAGTTTGGCCTGCTGGGAGTTCTAAATCTGCATCAGTTTAATGAACATCACTCATAAACTTACCCTTCCTATGAAAGTGCAAGTTCAGTGGAATGGATTCATTACAGCAATGTGTGCAACTATGACTGTCTATCTGATAATCCGGCAACCACAGAGCCATATTAGTCACTTTTATGTGTCTTTGTTATTTGTTCTTTGTTTCTGAAAAAAGGAACAAAAATATTTATTCCTGTAATTTCACCCAGTTTACAGTGGGGCCCATGAGGGATGAGTTTGAAATGGCTTGTTGAGCATGCACAAAACTTTTGGAATCATGTGTTCCAAAATGCCTAAAACTGGGAAATGTGGACAGGTTAATTTTTTACCAGGTGACTTTAAGCTGGGCTATACGCTTATTTTAAATGTGATTGTCTTCTGAAGAACAACTCAGTGTTGTCCACATTAATATTTTTTCAGTGGGTTAGTGTTTGAGATGTATGCTATAGGTGTTACCCCAACTCTCACTCACCTCCTCAACTCTCACACACCTCGAGCACATTCTCCTGAGTATTAATGATCATCACCTGCACCTCATCACAAGCACTAATTAGCGTCTCTATAAAAAACCCACTAGACACACTTCTGTATCTAGCCTCGTTGGAAGTATGCATTGGTACTCAGCTGATTCCCTCTAGCGCTTGGACTCCTCTACTCTCTTTCCGGGATCCTGTTTTCACCCCCGAAACTTCTCCCGAAGTTTCCCTCACTCCTTGGTTACGTTTATGGTATTTGTTTATGTTTGTGTTCGCCTCCCGTAGCAGGTTTCATTTTGAGTTTTTTCTTAGTTGTGTTTTAGTGGCTCACGGAGCCCGTGTTCTTTGGTGATTATTAAACCCTAGTTATTTTCGTATACTTCCTTGTCTCTGGGAGTTATTCATAACAATAGGATACATCTTAACTGTAGTGCTATGGGGTTGACATGGCTCCCATTCCCTTTTAAAAGGGTATGAAACTTATTTTAAGCTAACTTTTAAGGCTTCTAGAGTGCCTTCTTTGATTCTCCCATAAAGTGTGATGGGAAATGGATTGCATTATATTAAAGTTTTTAATTAATATTTGGTAGAACTCTGTACATGATCACAGCCTCATGATATTTGGTGAGGCACAGGAAATGAGCTTAGACTTGTAGAATTCATTCATGTCTTCTTTGTGCTTGTAGATCAACATGAACTCAAAAGTAAAACCAAATATTTTCTCAGGTCTGTACATAGTCATAGAATGCTTTGAGGGATCTGAAGTAAACTAAAGCTTGTATCCGAGCTCTTCAAATAGTAAGCTTGCCTCCCAAGTACAAAAGGCTCAGAAAGTCACAAACCCAATACTGGAGTGAGACTTTGCAAAGTAATTCATAGGATACGACAAATGCTAGTAAAAACTAGTAGTGTGATAGATTTTTGAGGAACAGCTCCATGTTGAGTGGCACAGTGTAGTGGCGAGCACTTCCTTCCTTCGAGCCCTATGCCCAGCAAGATCATTTCTGTGTGGAGTTTGTATGTTCTTTACATGTTTGGTGCTCCAGTTTCCTACCACAGTCCAAAGATATGCACTTTAGGCTAAAACTTATGTGCCCCTAGATGTGGATGTGAGTGTGAATGGTTGTGTGATTCGTTATGTAATCTGGTGTTTCTTTTAGAAGTATGTCTCAGGATACGTTTTACTTAGAGTATCTGAATTTTATTTATTTTATATATATATATATATATATATATATATATATATAAATTTTTTTTCTTTTTTACATTTAAATGACCTTAAAGTTACCGAACCCTAAAATACCTACGAACACTGCAAATATGTGGAGGTGTAGAATTTGAATGAGCATTGTACTATCCAAGTACATAATGTTTCACAGTTAATTTCTGTGAAGCCCTGCTTTCATTCAGAACAGTTCTTTCTTGTTTTTCTCTGGATTTTGCACATTTTCACACCTGGATGCAATGTCTAAACCATTACACTGATGAAGGGTTATTTTTAGATCTTTATTCTCCAATATGTAAGTTAATTATAGCTTTTTTTAATTAGCCATAATTTAAGTCTTTCAATGCATAGCATATTTCAGGGTAACATGTTCCATCTAAAACATTTTCCATCTATACCCCCACTCTCAACAAATCCTTCTCTCTTCCTCAATACTATTCATCCTTTTGAAGCTTTAATAATAGGTTTCAGATAACCAGGTGTGCAGTGTGATAAAACCAAATGTTCCTAATTTATATCTGAAAAGGCTTTTAAAGAACTTCAATTATGTGAGACTATTTCACAAACAGTCACTGAAAAAACTCTGTGTTCAATAAATGTGTTATACTGAGAGATTATAGAGATTAAAGACTTCTCAAAGTCAACTAAATTCAACGTAGAATGCACATTTACAGCAGATTTACAAACTTGGCAGACAGCGTTATTTGAAGTGACTTGCATTTTATCACATTTATAAAACTGAACATTCATTCAATCATGAATTTTCTCAGCCAACTCCTGGTATGGGCAGAGTACACCCTGGACAGCCAGGCCATCACAGGGAATAACTGAACATTCAAGGGCCCAACAGTGACTACTGGGGCTTGAACCCCCTTTGATTAGTAACCCTGAACATAATGCATATAAATAGGCCTTTTCCACCAATGGCTTTATATATATATATATATATATATATATATATATATATATACACACTGTGTGCACAATTATTAGGCAAGTGATTATTTTGAGCATATCATCATTTTATCCATAATTTCCAACTCCAAGCTGTATAAA
>JAOUQZ010041975.1:0-13872 GCA_028564935.1 Neosilurus hyrtlii
CACACACACACACACACACACACACACACACACACACACACACACACACACACACACACACGCACACACACATTTATTTTGTCTTAGTAAACACTAAGATATCACGTAATTGAATGTCAGGGACAAACACTCCACAGTTCAAGTATATCTTCACCTTCCTAAATTAGGTATAAAATATACTGTATAATGCAGAGCCTGTAACTTCTACCCCCATTAACCTTTAAACAGGACCCCCCCCCCCACCACCACCACACACACACAAATAATATTTTAAATATAAATTATAGTCAAAGACTGCTCTTTAGTGAAGACATTTGGATAAAGCATATAAAAATTAAGTTCTATGGCTCCATGCATTTCATGAGAAATGAAAAAATTTAATTTGAAAACAATAGTTTGTAAATTTCTTCATGTTGCATGCGTATGACCCCTTATTAATCAGAATTAATCAGAAATTATACTGAGGCAATTTTCAACAGTTAAGAAAAAAAATACAGATATATGTAAATATGCAAGCATGTGGGTTATCAGGTTCATGCATGGGGCCACACAGTTGCACTAGTGCAGTAGCATAGTAGTCCAAAGACATGGACAGGCTAATTGGCTGTTCAAAATTGCCCCTAGGTATGACTGTGAGTGTGAGTGTGTGTTTAGCCCTGGAGAACTGTTCAGGATGTACCCTGTCTTCACCTAGTGTCAGCTGAGATACACTCCAGTCTCCCTGCGACCCTAGTAAGATTAATCGGCTCGGTAAATGAGTGAGTGAATGAATGAGTGAGTGAGTGAATGAGTGAGTGGTGGCGTAGTGGTTAGCATGTCCGCCTCACAGCAAGAAGGTCCTAGATTTGACTCCGGACTTGGCAGGGGCAGTTCGCATGCTCTCCGTGTGCATGTTTAGGTTTCCTTCTGGTATTCTGATTTATTTGCACAGTCCAAATATTTCTCTAATTTGTCTGCTCCAAAATGCCCTCAGGATGTACCTTGCTTTTGCTCAGAGTTGGCTGAGATAGGCTTTTCAAAAAGTTTGGTTAGCAACAACAGAAAAGCTGCAATAAACGAGTGAAAAATCAACTCAGCCACTACTCACAGAGTGAAGATTGTTCCTGTGAAACCTGTGTACTCTTGTACTAGAGACGATACTCCATTATAACATCCCTCCATCATTGTGGCTTTTATTTTCTCTCTTAAGAACATTTTGGTGTTTTCAAGCTAATACACAGTAAAGCCTACAGCCATACAAGCCATTTCCAGCACAGCCTTTTATTGTCCTTGCTCCTCTGGAGAAAACACAACTGCAAATAAAAATAGGAACATTTCAACATTAAGAGTTTCAGAGAAGAAAATGATATTTTCCCAATTACTACACAAAGTTTCAAAGTTTCATCCAGTAAGTTAAACATTCTGCCCAAACTTTAGTTACTGTTTATTTACTTTTTAATAAACACTTTATTCTGGTCACGAGATGAGTGAGGATTAGGTGTGTGTGTGTGTGTGTGTGTGTGTGTGTGTGTGTGTGTGTGTGTGTGTGTGTGTGTGTGTGTAAAATATTGTGACCCGATTTTATTGACAGTATCCACAATGCCATGCTCTCTGGTGATGATGTGAGTGTAGCAGATGTAGAGGCTATCCATACACATGTCTGTCACCTTTGGTTACCCGGACAACATGATAAGTGGGTATCTTGTCTTTCAGATATGTGTGTGCGTGTGTTTACGTGTGTGTGTGTGTGTGATTGTCTGTGTGTCTGTATGTCCGTATGTTGTGCATGTGTGATGGATGATTGGAGACAATCAGACAAGAGCAACATATGGTGGAAGCGACTGTGCGAGGATGATTTCTGACAGATTGTGTTTATGTGACGTGTCAGTTTGATGATGTTTAATGTGTTTTAGTCGTGTTTTTAAAATCTTACATTATATCACCTGGTTGAGCTTCTGTGGATGCGGTTTGGTAAAGCATTGTTCATTTGGAGTCAAGGTTATGACCTTGAGCTATGGTGTTTGTGTGTGTGAGTGTATTCTGCTATATAAGTATTGGTGTGATGCCAAGCACATCAGGGTTCGTGGAAAATTTTGCCCAGGCCTGGCTATTATTAAACAGTATTATGACCGACTAATGACCTACAGGTGAAATCTCTTTCTCTCTCTCTCTCTCTCTCTCTCTCTCTCTCACACACACACACACACACATACACACTGTTTCTCTCTGTCTCACTCTCTCTAGCTCTCTCTTATCCTCTTTCTCTCTATTTCTTTCACACTTTCTCTTTCACACACACACACACACAGTCTCTCTCTCTCTTTCTCTCTCTCTCTTTTCTCACTCTCTCTCTCGCTCTCTCTCTCTCTCTCTGTGTGTCTGTCTGCCCCTCCCCTCTCTCTCACACACACACACATGCACGCACACCCTGCCTCTCTCTGTCTTTTTCACTGTCTCTCTCTTTTTCACTCTCTCTCTCCCCTTCTCTCTCTCTGTCTCTCTTCAGCTAATATTTTTATTTTCTTTTATAAGTATCATTTCCTTCTTGTTTTTAAAAATGTCTTAGTAAAATTGTAAAAATGTCCGGTGTTTGTGTGGGTTTCCTCCGGGTGCTCCAGTTTCATCCCACTATCCAAAGGGGGAAAAAAAGCAGGTTAGGCTACTGTAAATTCACCCTATGTGTGAATGTAAGTGTGATTGTAAGTGTGAATGGTTGGTTATGTCTGTGTTAGCCCCACAATAGGTTGGTAAACTTTTCAGGGTGTACTTCACCTTGCAGCCGAATTCAGGTGGGATTGGCTCCAGTGGATAAATGGTAAAGATAATGGATGGACTGATGGATTCTTTATACTGTATATATACATTGACACTTTAATAGAATACCAGAGAATCTCTACATGATTTTATTCTCATTATCCAGTACACACACACACACACACTTTACTGGTGGAGAGAATTGTGATCACTGGGGGGATGTGGAATCCAATGGTGATGATCTTGAGGGAACATGGTGGAATTGTGCTGATCAAAACTTTTGCCATGATTATTACAATGTAATTGATGTCAGTCATGCTACAATGGTGGAATTGTAGTAGAGTGTAGTAGAGCTTAACAGACCTTACCAGACCTTTTTATACCCCAATAGTGTTTTAGGTGTGCTCATAAATCGTGAAAATTGTGGACATCATGGCCCCAGTGTAAACACAAGTTAAAGAGCCCACTCTCTCTGGTGCTGACCCGAAACAATCTCTGAAACAAGTGCTAATGAATGAGTGTGATTTTAAGGCCAGCTTAAGCATACATATATCTGAAGCCATACCTTTTCTTAGTATGGTACGCTAGTTAGAGTTTTATCTTTTTACAATATTATTAATACGACAACACTATTAAATTCTTGAATCTTTAATTCTTGAAAGAGTCTTTAAGCTGATCAGTTTTCTGTACCAGCAGCTACAATGACAGGTTTATATTTCTAGTAATGTGCAAGTTCTAATATGCAAATGTTTGTATAGTAACAGTTTCTTTCACAGTGACATGAACGGCAAATAAATAATAAACGGATTAACAAGATATGTTTCTTCAAAAATTTCATGGCAGTTAGTCACTGGAAAATCATCAGGACAGATGCCCCTTTGCAGTTATCTGTAACTGTCTGTGACGGGCAGTAATTTTTGCCATTTGAATTGAAACAATGATTTTTTTAAAAGCCCAAATGAAGGAATCACTGTTTATAGCTGCTGTAATGTAAGTGATAACAGGAGCTAATTTGTCTCATGGACGTTCTACATTAATCATAATTATAAATGGGTATAAGTATGAGATGTCATTCATTAATCATTAAAATTGCAATCCATTACAAATTGCTGTGGTAGAAAAGAGTTATAAAACAATTTTGGAGGTGCTGTTATTGATACACCCCTCTATTATTTTTTCTATTCCATTAAGTTTCCTTCAACAGGTTGCCCTGTTGTGTGTTGCATCTTACTAGAAAATTTGTTGCATTGCTAAAATCCCACAATGCAATGCTGTGTAGGTTAATGTCTCCACAGTGCAGACGAGGGATTTGTGAAGCATTTTGCAGTTTGAAGTGTATAGGGTATTTCATAGTGTTCCTTTTACCACTCTGCGCTCTGTCATTGCTGGCATCGTGCTTAAGGGTGGTATAGTTACATGTAGCGAGTACCTCTCTCAAATTTTATGAAACCATCTAAAAGAACTGTGTGCTTGTTATTTTTCTTTTGCAGGTTTTGCTCTTAGCTCAACTAATGGGTATCTTTCTTATAGTAATGATGAGACAAAACCATAATGCTTACTGAGAGTCTGTTCCTACAGATATATACACTAAATGAATTCTTTTGCAATAAACTGTAAAAAAAAAAAAAGCTTCTTATTCTGAAGATTACTTGTAATCTGTAGTAATAATCTCTGATGCAGCAGCCATTTTTGGTCAGAGGTCTCTGTCCTGTCAATCTGAGTAACATTATCCAATCAGGAGTGTCGGTGAGCTGTTGTATTTGGAAGAGAGTGAGTAGCACTTTCATTCAAGTGCGTTGGCTTGTGATGAGTTTGGGACAGATGTGATGGCTAGTTTTCACGCCTCTTACTCATGCATGGTTGGCAACTGTCATATAATAAATGAACGCTTGCTAGTGGGTTGGAACTGGCAGAATGAGGACAAACTGGAGGGTTTTCCTTTCACATAGAGCCTCTAAAACCTTTTTAAGGCTAAAATTGTTAATCATTAAAAAGTAACCTATTTTTGTGAGTGTATTTAAGTTATATAGTTGATATTATAAAACCGTATAATTGGCCAGCGAGCTCTTATGGTCATACATAGATTTCTGAGTAGCTTTCATCTGAGATATAATTACCTGTTTTTATCAGTATCAGATAAATGATCCATTAGCTCTTAGAATGAACAGAGATGATGAATTCTCTAGGCGTGACGTGAAGCACTGAGCTGTTTTCTTTCTTCTTTCTCGTCCTTTGTGTCGTGTTCTTTTGAGGCATGAGTAAAAATAACCTGTGATTTTGTTATTCCCTTGTTAGCCTCTTAGTGGCTTCCACATGTAGCCTGCCATGTTCCTATTGGCTCTTTGACCCCGTTCCTACGGTTACTGTAGCCACGGCTCTTGACACTGGCTAAACATCGGGACATTAATCTTCACAATGAGACAAATAGAAAGAAAGAATATCCATAGGGGTAAATTGTTTATATGTAGCAAAGTGGAGTCATATTTATTGTAATAATAGCCGTACCTCCCAAAGACATGCTGTCTGTCCTACACAGAGTGTCAGACATATTTAAAGAGGACTGAGTCCGAGTGTAAGACGATATTGAAGACAATATTGAAGAGGTATGTGGCAGAGAACTTGCGGTAACTATATTCTAGCACCTCTGTGTATTCAGTGAAAATGACTCTGAATCACACACACTATTAAAATGTTGACTAACCCCATGTTAGCTCTGTTGTTCAGACTGAGATCATTCTGGACCAGGATTACACGGTTGACTATATAGTATGAGTGTGTCAGTGTGATCTCCTGTAAGAAACTCAAGCACTCTCTGTTTCGTTGTGTATGTTTAATGTATGATTCAATATAGGTTTCAGTTTATCCAAATCTTTCCAACTGACAAATCAATCAGAAAAAAAGGGCAGGGTTGTATAGGGGGTAACTTTACCACCTCACAAGGCCACCAGTTTGATTATACTGTCTGTATAGTGTTTCCCGTGTTCTTTTCATGCCTGCATAGGTTTCCTCTGGGTTTTTCAGTTTTCTACCACACCTCAGCTGACTGGATATGCTAAATTTCCTCTAGGTGTGAATGAGTGTGTGAATGTGTTGTGTATGGTGCTCTGCAATAAACAGGCATTCCATCCAGGATGATTTCCTGATTCACTACGAGCTGTTACAACCCAGAGCAGAATAAAGAGCTTACATCACTTCAACATGAAAGAAAGAATGAATTACCTGCCATCTACATCAGGAACCAGCCTTTCTTTTGCTATGATGAAAGGCTAATGGTCAGTAACAAGCTGGAAATTTGGACATCAAAATGGTTTCACTCCAGTGGCTGGTCTCCAGTGATGAGTATATGATTTCATTTTTTTTTTTTTACTCATGCGGATTCTGTGACAGTCGGAATGTTGGATGCCTTCTGCTGTGCATTTTTGTGCCTTCTGCTGTACATTTTTGGTCTGAAATCCTAATAAAGTTTGTGAGGCTTTGTGTTGTTTGTAGACGGGGTCTATTGGTGGATTTCTGCAAGAAAAGATTGGTTTACAATAAAGTGATTTGGGAATGTGTCTCTTCTTCTCTCTATCCTTTAAACATAATTATACAGCAGTGCTGTTGTATTCTCCAATCTGATCAGTCAGAAAGTTTTTGATTCATTTTCTCTGTCAGCTCTGTTAGTAGTTCGGGCTGGAAGACAAATCACAAGTTTATATGAATGTGTTGATTCCAATATTATTTTCATCATTTTTCATTTTTACAAGTTATTCATATGGCAGATACACTGAGACTAATAACAAATGGGTTCATTGTATTGTAAAATTTATCTCTGTTGACATTTCTTTATTATTAAGCATTTATTTAACATTTGTGAAATGAGTGTCCAGTGTCAGCTAGCTAGAGTGTCCGTAGCAGTCAAATATAAAATCTTCCAACATGTTATGGAAGGTTATACATTTACACTTACTATAACGGCCCCAAAATGCCCTGAGAATAACTGAACTCTTCTGATCTCGAAAGCTAAGCAGGGTCAGGCCTGATTAGTACTTGGATGGAGGACCACCTGGGAACGCCAGGTGCTCTGGGGTGCCGAGGGACCCCAGAGGTAGACAGACCTCGCTTCCATGAGTACTTGAACCTGGTGCTCAGTGGCATCTAAAGCCTGGAACAGGCATGGCACATGAAAGAAGAAAAAGAAATTATAACATAAGTTGTAACAGCAACACTGAAGATAATATAGTTCATGACCTCACGAAGACTTGGCTACTATCATCCTAGAGATCACAAGTTAAAATCCAGGTTAAAGCACACAGCCATCAGTAACTGGGAGCTCATAGGAGGTAATTGGTTGAGCTCTCGGGGATATATACACACACACACACACACACACACACACACACACACACACACACACACACACACACATACTGTATATGTATTCTCCATTAAATTAACTTTTTTTCAGTAGCCTTAAAATAAAACTAATAAAAAAGTTTTCCTTATAATAAACTTAATACTTAATACCGCTTAATACTAATTAGGTGCCCTTCTCAGCTGTTTTGGGTGAGGGCAGAGTACACCCTGGACTGCTCATCATGCCATCACAGGGCAGAAACACGCTGACGGCTATGCAGCCTACTCTTGACGAAAGTCATCAATGTATTTTTTACACGCCTCTCAGCACAGACGATGAGAGACATGGCCGGCCTTTGATAACCCAGTTAGCTGCACTTTGGGGGCAGCAGTTACAACCTGTTGATAGTGGGGCCTGAACCCCTGACCTTGGGATCAGTAAGCCAACACCTTACCACCAGGCCATGTATTGCATTTGCATTAAATAAACAAATTATTTGCTTACAGTGCATTACAAGTATTTATTATTTAATTGTCCTTTTGTCCTCTCTTTTCTTTTTCATATCTTCCATGACTGGTCCACTTCATAACACAGGTAAGTAATTTAATGTTGTTCACTTTTCACACAGGGTTAAGTGCTTTGTCATTTTCATTAAAGTACTCAATGATCAGTGCCAGTACACATTTTTCTGTACTTCACAGATTATTATCATAGGTCGTATAATGATTCATGCATGTTGAAAATAAAATGTCTGTTCATGAATAAAACTGTGCCAGCAGGGGGCCAGATTATCAATTTCAATTTCAATTCAACACCCAGTGTGAACACGAAGTCTCTCGTTTGTTGTTGTTCCTTTTATTCACAGAACAAAGTAAATGATCAGGCAGCAGTACGGCACCACACTGCTTTAGAAAATTAAATGCTGTTGCTGCCATTCTTTTATTCTGAAATGCTCGGGGTACTTTTACACTCTTCTCAGCTCAGTCCTGGTCATTTGTTTTGTAAGAGTGAAAATTATTATGACATTCAGCACTTAAGCATAAGTATAAGAATATAATTATCCTGCTGTAGGAGTGTGTCAAAGAACTCTCATTCACTCAATATGTCAATGACTTGTAATTGCTTTAAGGGATGAGCCAAGCTGTGACAGAGCTTTGGTCAGTAGGGAGTGTCGGGGACAGTAACTGTGCGGGACATGGGGGTTGGAATAATACTACGCATGTAGAGGATACCTAGTGAATGTCAGGGACTGGGAATATGGGGCTTGGAATCATGCTTGGAAAATGCTGTGGAACTGAGATACAGGACACTGAAGAGTGTGTAAAGAACTCAAGTGATTAGATTTGGAATAGTGAGGAGAGTGTCGGGGAAAATAGCTTGGAACAGTGGTCAGAGTTGTTACAGTGTTCACATTATCCCAGATAAATCTGAAAATATAATTATTACTTCCACCAAGGGTGGTTTTGAGATTTGTTATGTATTTGTGTCTATGACCATGATAACTCGAAAAGTAATGGATGGATTTCCACAAACTCTTTACTAAATGTGGACCTTAGGCTTATCAGGAATAACTGATTAAATTTTGTGCAGGGTCTAGAGCCAGGAGGGTTTTGAAAGGGTTTTTTTTTTTTTTAAAGGATTGCGAGATAGGGTAACATTACATATTTTAGATTTTATTTTCAAAAATACATACAGTCACTGATTGAAATAAAGCCAGGATTGAAAAGTTTGGAGCTTGAGCTACCTTTGTGGAGGTCTGCATATCTGAGTGCATTTCTAGTTTCTGTTTATTTTATCCATGCCTCTAGATATGAGCAATTGCATGTGCATACTGACTACTGTACTCTAGGATATCACTTTATATTCCATTAGCAGGTGTGTTACTGCAGAAAAAAATGGACACGTTGTGACTCATGAGAAGTTAATTGGCTAATTCCAGTACCATTCAGTCTAGACTTATTTCATGAAAAACTCCAACATTTGGTATGAAAGTGTTCAATGGTAAGAAATAATTTTATTTTTGGGAGTTAGCCTTTTCCCCCACCAAACCTAACATTATCAGCCTGCTGCAAGGAGCAGGCCTCCATTGTTTTGTGTTGCCTGATGCTGGTGACCGTGGAAGAGTACATTTTAACCATTGTAAGGCTAGCGGGCAAAGTTCCCTTCTGACATAACTGCTTAGGGTTAGCATGCTAACGCTAGCCAGCCAGCTCTTCCATTCTTTCTAGACTTAAAAACAACAACATTTTGATTGAATTTAATGGTAGGAATGCATTTTTTTACATTTTCACAAATTAGACAACCCATTCCCCCTCTCTCCCACACACGACACAGAAATAAAACACAGTGAGCGTGGACAGCATAGAACATTTTTTTTCACCATTAAAATGACTTTTTGATAAAACTCCTTGAGTTTATACTATCAATAACAATGATTGATGAATGAAATTTATGGTTGCCATTACATCCATTTTGACAAGTTTATGCTCGAGACACCAAACAACCTTGACAGGCAAAATGTAGTCAATGCTGTTGTACCTATCAAAGTTGTTTATCCATCTTCAATTACAGATTATTGTTCTCTACAATGCACATATACTGCTCAAATATAGGCAAAAAGCTTTACGTTTGCGGTGCTTAAGAGATGCAAACAACCACCTTGACTGTAAAGACCCTTTATAAAGCAACAAAATTCGAGCAGTAATTTGGCCGAACAAGTGGTTGATGGGTTAAGTTCATAATTCTAGTAGTATTACCTGAAGAGTGGTGAGAAGTAAAGGGCATTTCAGCATTTTGGTGTGGAGAGAACATTTAGGAAAGGGTGCAAAATCTATAGTGTCTATGGAGAACATTTTTACATAAAATCTGCGTTTTCAGATTTATCTGAATTAGTGTAGTAAAGGCCTTAGTAGCAGTGTTTAATTAGACACTTACCTCACCTGGCACATTACTAAAATTTCCTTCTATTACTGTGTATTTGTGTTAGTTAACCTGATAAAATTCCTTACTCCAGTAGCTCTCATTCTTTTTTGTATCCAGCTGTGATTTCCAAAGATATTACAACCTCCTCTCCCTGGATTTGCCCGAAAACAAACCACAGCAATGTCTGTTTCTAGGCACAGGGTTTTAGGACTGCACTTCTTATTTGTATAGTCTGCTACAGCTAGAAACCCATTACATCGCTACCTCTTCTGCTCCTGGCACATTCCTAACTTTATTAAACATGACGGCTATCAAAAGCACATACGAAAACGGCACTTCTAACCAGAACAGAACAAAACTAAATTTTATTTTTCTGCACAATACTGTACTCTACCTTGCTAGTTTAATTTTTCTCTTGCACCCACTCTTTCTTTGAGTATAAAACAAGAATGTTATAAATACGGGCAACTCTTTCAGAATACTGTCTTTCTAAGAATTAGGAACATCAACATGTCAACAAATCTGAAACAGTAACACCCCTTTTGGAGAGATGTGGTGTAGTAAAGAGTGCGGTGAGTGTTTATGCTGCATGAAAGTTTGTTGGCTAGTGTTTACACATAATGAAATAGCATTTTAATACATATAAGAATGTCCTGGGTGGCACATCCTGGCCGGTCCTTAGCGGTGCTTGCGTGAGTTTCCTTTGGGTACTCCGGCTTCCTCCCATAGTCCAACGCTAGTGCATGTTAGTCTAATTGGTTGTTCCAAATTTCCCTAGGTGTGAGTGTGGGTGTGTATATTTGTGTGGGTTGGCTCTGCGATGGACTGGTGAGCTATTCAGGGTGTTCTCCAGCTGAGATAGGCTCCAGCCTCCCTATGACCCTAATAGGATAAAGTGGTCTGGCAAATGAATGAAGGATATCCTCTGTATAGTATCTATAAGTATTTATAAACATCAGCAGACATGTCTGATATTAATGGACACATTTTTAATGAAAAAAAAAACAATACAGAAAGATCTAGCAAGAGACTCTCTCATACAGTTTTTATTTTATTTGTCTTTGACCTCTGTGTGATTGTTCTAGTATGTCCTTACTTACTTTCTAGCAAGTTTATCAAGGTTAATTGTGTTGAACTGCTGTAATACTCACTTGTTCACGATCTCAGAAAATGACATGTGAACAAAATATTTCGAGATAGGTTCACATGACACGCTTTTTACAACATTATATCGAAAGTTCATAGGTTGAATAAAAAGCAGTTTGTATCAATAAGTTAAAATAGAAACAGTTCCCATCAGCTGTGAATGGGAAAACATTGGCATGATGAGGTAGTGGATAGCACTGCTGAAGGTTCTGCCTTCAAGGAGGAGTATGTTCTCGCCATGTTCCAATTTCCTCCCACAATCCAAAGACATGAACATTAGGCTAAGTGGATGTTTCAAATTGCCCCTATGTTTAAATGTTCCCTGTTTGGTGAACCCTGCATTCACCCTGAGGTAGCTGGAATGGGCTCTGACCTTCCCGTGACACTAATAAAGTATAAAGCAATTCGAGAAAAAAAAAAGAATAAAGAAAAACAGGAAATACCACAATTAAAAAAGCATAAAAAAGAGCCATGTGATATTAAGCTGGTGCAGGAGCACATGCATATGCAATATTTACTTGTATGAATACAAAAGTTAAGCTGAAACTGTCATTACTGAAGCCTTGAACCTGTTTCGAGAGATCCAGTTTGTTTTGTTATGGGAAGAAAATTTATATATTTATATATTTATATAAAATGTAATAACCAACCGGACTACGTGTTAAACTATACCAAAGTTTCTCCTACATGGTTTGTATTTTTTCACCCAATGAGGATGGGTTTCCCTTTTGAGCCTGGTTCCTCTCAAGGTTTCTTCCTTGTTTCAACTGAGGAAGTTTTTTTGCCTCTGTTGCCACGGGCTTACTCATAGGGGATATGTAGGGTTTGTACAGAAATATTTATATGTTTAAATTCCTTTTTAAAACTTGTTTTATTATGTAAAGCTGCTTTCGACAATGTCAAATGTAAAAAAAAACGGAATTGAATTCGAGGGGCAGTGGTATCCCCACTATCAGCGGGTTGTCACTGCTGTCCCCCCCAGTGCAGCTAACTGGGTTATCAAATGCCGGCCATGTTTCTCACTGTCTGTGGTGAGAGGCATGTAAAAGAACCATTGCTGATTTTCGTCAAGAGTAGCTGCATAGCCATCAGCGTGTTTCTGCCCTGTGATGGCCTGGCGAGCTTTGATGTCCAGAGTCAGCTGAGATGGGCACCAGCCTCCCCGCGACCCTAATTAGGATTAAGCAGTTCAGAAAATGAATGAATGAATGAATGAATGAATGAATTGAATTCGTTTGAATCCTTAGTTGTTAAAGTCACAAATTTCACATGTACAAATGTACAGTAATAAGTCCAAAACCCACTACCCTAGTTTGACATAACTGGTTTTGATATTTATTAAGCAATATTAAGCAATATCGCACAAGCAGCAGTGCAGTTTTGGACAATATTGTAGAAATATTGGCATGGCTGTAAATTGAAAACCCACTTGAGGCTGTATGTGCCTATATTCAGTGTTTATAAATAAGATGCTTTATAAATAAGGAATGATTACAGCACAACTGATGTTTGGAATGCAGTTTGGCCAAATCATTTGTGTATTTTTGCTCTGTGAATGGAAGTAGATCCCAAAGAAACCATGCTCATTGATAATCTGTCAGCTAACTTCTGGCTAGAAATGTGAAATGTCCCAGTGCAGTTATACAACACAGAAAACTAGACTTATGCTTTCTGTACTACATTTGAATTTTCCTCTTGGAAACAAAGGCTAATTTTATCAATTTAATTCAGGAACTGTATTTTCATTTTATTTTGGAAGTGTGATCACTAGGAGGTTGCAAATGCCTGGAGAACAGAGACAGAGAGAAACTTTGAATCAGCCATTTTTGGCCTATTGCTATTGGTCCATATGACACTGGTATTTATAATAATAATTCTTAAATTATATATTATATTATAATATAATTCTTAAAACTGAAATAAGAGATTAGGGTCCTCACTGGTATTTTAAAGTCCCAGACCTTTTCAAATGTGACCCATCGCAGCAAAGTGGGTAAGTACCATAGGTACCATTTTGTAGATATCCTGAGCTTTAAAATTAATTAATTAATTTTTTAAAGCCACTTAACCCTACTTAGGGTCTCTGGGAAGGTGGCGCCCATCTCAGCCAACTCTGGGCGAAGGCAGGGTACACCCTGAACAGCTTGCCAGGCCATTGTAGGGCAACACATATACAACCATTCACACTCACTCACACCTAAGGGCAATTAAGAACCACCAATTAGTCTACTGTGCATGTTTTTGTGCTCTGAGGAAACCCACGCAAGCACTGGGAGAACATGCAAATTGTACACAGGAAAAGCCTGCGCCCAGGAATCCAACCCTAGACCTTCTTGCTGTGAGGTAGGCATGATAACCTCTGTGCCACTGTGCCACTGTGCCACTGAGCTTTAAAATGATACCAAATGTTATAATAAACATAGCCAGTTTTGGAATAACTAACCAAAACCTACCAGGAATTTCTGGCCTTTTAAGCATGACACTTTAAAGAAAATGTCATGTCATGTCATTTTCTGAACCGCTTAATCCTAATTAGGGTCGTGGGGAGGCTGGCGCCCATTTCAGCCAACTCTGGGCGAGGGTACACCCTGGACAGCTTGCCAGGCCATTGCAGGGCAGAAACACGCTGACGACTATGCAGCCTTCTCTTAACGAAATTCAGCAATGGTTCTTTTACATGCCTCTCACCACAGACAGTGAGAGACATGGCCGGCCTTTGATAACCCAGTTAGCTG
>JAOUQZ010042026.1:0-13866 GCA_028564935.1 Neosilurus hyrtlii
GCAAACTCCACACAGAAACGCCCGAGCTGGGAATCGAACCCAGGACCTTCTTGCTGTGAGGCGGACGTGCTAACTACGCCACCGTGCCGCCACTAACGAAGATTGCTACAAAACAGTGTACTGTAAAAAGGTGATTAGATACACCTGGTGGAGTTCACAAATACTTTTTTAGTTGGGAGGTGACCCTTTAACCACCTCACTGGTTCTGGTTTTTATTTTTTTTTTTCTGAACTGCTTTTATTATATCTTTCTCTTGGCTTTTATGAGCTGCACTGAATAAATTTTAATATGTCTTCATATCAGGCTTCAAAGTTGACAGAGGCACACTTGTGGTTCAGACCCCACCCAGGGGTCTTAGCACTTGGGGGGGCTTGGGGGCTGCCTAACTAGCACACTGGCCCTATGTCCACCAGACATTACACCTGAATCTCACCTTTTATCCTATAGATAGTGAGTCCACAATGTTGCTCCATGTTGCTATTTGGGTAAGAGTCAGTCCCTGGATATGTCCACAGCCTGTTCATCAGCCGCACATTATTCCAGGCCTGGAATTGGTTGAGGGTTTTGGTAACCCTAATACTGCCTCAAATATTTACTTGATTTTTGTGAAAGGAAATGTAACGTTCTTTTGTCTGACTGATCCCTCTGCCCAGTGAAATTTTCCCAACCCTCTGCCCAGTCAATTATTGTTTACCCATATTACACCTTATGACGTTTTTTCATAAATTTTCTTCTTATCAAATTAAAGCATGCATTTTTTTGGCCAAAGTGGTAATGAAAAAACTAATCATTGTCTGTATTTCATTTGAATTACAACCAGGTTTAATAGTAGGTCACAGTTACAGTTTGCATAAGGATAGTTCATGCATTCACTTCAGTAAACATGTAAAATAAGAGCATGCAGCAGCCAAACGTATTACATAAATCACTGAAAACTGCCCTTAGCCGATTTACGGCTTGTTACAGAAGCAGTGACTCATACTGCACAAGAGCTGTATTAAGTTTCCAACACCTGCCCTTTCCACACACACACACACACACACACACACACACACACTTTATCTTGCTTGTTTACCACTGAATCCATATAATGTCATAGGCTAATAAAACCTGCAAACCTCTAAAATAAACTACAACACATAATAAAAGTCATCTATCATTGAGCTGGGATTTTATTATCATTAAACATTATGGAGATTCCAGGTAATGCTGCGCTGCAAGAAAAAAATTTTTATATATATATATATATATATATATATATATATATATATATAAAAAATTTATTATAGCTAACCTACCATATATATTGGATCTAGTAATATTTTGTACGTATTGCTGCCACTAAGATAATAGAAAAGTATACAAATATAATGTGAAAAGTTTATCGTTATAACATCAAACTTTTCACATTATCACAATATATTTTCACATTATTCTGACATACAAATTTATCATAGTTTTAATTATATTATAACCTTTCATGTTAGTTTGGCTTTGGTTTTGAAAGCGTTTAATGTTTTCACAGTATAAATTTTACAGTATGAACATTTTCACCTTATAACAAAAAACTTTCGTTGTTGTAACAGAAGAGTATGTCAAAATAATCTGAAAATATATAACAACCTGAAAATTTTACATTATAATAAATATTATATTGGAATAACATGATAAGTTTGTAAAAATGTAGTGTGATAAAATGGAAAGTTTGATGGTATCACAACTAAACCTTTTCTTCTATAACATGATGCTGATATTCTTTAATTTTATGCTGCCATAAGCATCTAATATAATAAGATTACTATAAACCAAAATATAAGATTAACACACCATTTTCTAAACTTTAAAAATTCTAATTTTAAGCTTGGAATAGTCTTCTATTTTCAGATCATATTGCTAATTTAAGGCATTTAAGAAGGATACCAAGAAGCTTTTGTAGCTTTATTGTTTTAAAGTTACTGTTAATAAGCCACAACTCTTTGGTTATATTTAAAACTAGCAACCTCATTCATCTAGAATTTCTATACATTTCCACATGAAACTTTTCTAGTCACAATAAAAAGAGTCACGTCTAGGAAAAGCAATTTGGCATAGAAAGTGACCCATTTATTACACTGTAATAAATGTTTACTGTAAAAATGTGTCTTTCAAAGACACATGTTGCACACATGCTGAAGAATGCTGTGTTACTGAACTTTACTCAAATTAAATGGAACACCACGTGGTTTTTATATACAATTTGTTCAGGACGGTCAGAATTGCATCTATGAAAACATGCATGAAAGCATTGAGAATTGTGTTCACTTACTTAAGGTAACCAAAACTCTTTTATATAATTAAGACATTTTACTGTTTCAGTTTCTAGCAAAGAATTAGGAAGAACACACACTGTTGATATCTAATACGTTAACAGCGGGAAGACATTAAGGACCTGCTATTGAATTTCACCTAAAAGTGTCTTTTAATAATAATGTTGCAATAAAGTTTGGTATAATTTATATAATAGCATTTAAATTACAGAAACCAAACAGCACAATAACTTCCTTTTCTTCTTCTCAATGATCTTAAGAGAATTTTACTTTCTGTTGAGTATAACAAATATTCCATACGTGTACATGTATTCATGTAACATTCATTCATTAACTTTCTGAGCCACTTAATCCCGACTAGGGTCGTGGGGCGGCTGGCACCCATCTCAGCTGACTTGGAGCGAGGGCAGAGTACACCCTGGACGGCTTGCCAGGTGTATTCAACAGTGTGGATTAAAGAAGGTGGGACACAAATTCCATGTAAACAATGGAAGAGCAAAAAAGAAAAAAACACCTCAAGGTCTTGCTCCTGGCTGAACAGAAATACTTTGTGTCCAAAATTCTCACTACTCAATATAAAGTGCACTATGTGTAGTGTCCGAATGTATAGTAAACTATATAGTGCACTCATTGTATCCCATAATGCATCATGAAAAGTAGTGTACAAACTGTCATTACCCAAGCAATATATACATGTACCATCATGCATTGCATATGGGCTGCTGGAAAAAATGTGGCAGCGGGGAAGCATTAGCCTGTCATAAAGTGTTACGACTCTGGGCATGCTCAGAGATATGCTGCCTTTCTGATTGGATGTTCCAGCCTGGAAGTGACAAGAAATCGTTGGATTGGCTGTGCTACGTCCCTGACCCGTGTAGCAGAACACGTGATCTGCCATCACTGAGCAGCACAAACAACAAGCGCAGAAATTGTGGAAAACACTTCTTTTTGTTCCTAAAACCAAATGATGTCGGGAAAGCTGATTTTGCAAAACGTTAGCTGAATAAGCCATTTTGGATTTACCATCACGCTCATCTTTAGGAGCATTCTCATCGTCAGAGTCACTAGAACGTAACATCTCACTGTCTGCACAAGAGATGTTAACCCCGCCCAATGTGTTGACGTCACTTTTGGGGAAAAACTGCTAACCACGGCAGTTCAACCCCTGCTAGTAATCTATGGGATAAAATCACCAGATTTGTGCTTTTTATGGTCGTTTAGGTTGAAATAAGTGTCTGTATCACTTTAAGTATTACATATACACAAATTATGTGTATCATATCCGAGGAGAAGTGTCTAAAAGCATTTTAACACCACTGAACTCACTATATATTCCTCTGTATTTAATTCCTTGTATAGTGAGCAGGGGTAGTGAATGAGCGAGCGATTTTGGACACAGGGATGATCATGTGCTATTGTTGCCCATTCACCTCAACGTCTGATGTGTTGCTTTTTCGGATGCTTTTCTGTTCAGTCCAGATGTAAAGAGTGCTTATTATCTTATTATACACTTCCTATCAGCTGAAACCAGCTTGGTCTTCCTCTGATCTTTCTCAGCGCCAAAGTGGTTCAGCTTGCTGTATGTGAATTTCCCAAAAGCGCAGCAGGTTGCGCAATAATTAAACCATCTTTTGGCACCGATATCTCTACCACTGCCAAATTCAAGGGAGTCAGCGTTTTTCCCTGTTCTGATGTTTGATGTGAACAGTACCTTAAGCTTTGGCCTGTATTCAGATGGTTTAATAACTAATGATTGTGCTACTGGAAAAATATTGCACAAACATGCAGGTGGACAGGTGTTCCTATTAAAGTGGACAGTGAGTGACGAGTGAAGAAAACTAGAAAAATCTTGTTTTTCAAATATATTTTTAAATTAGGCTGCATGCCAAGTGTGGAAAAACACCGAAACAATACTGAATGCCATCTGAGTAGTTTAAATACGTGACCATTTTGCTGCATGTTGTCTAATATCTTTGCTTTGGAGAAATTTACAGTTTATTCCTCTAATTGCCTGTTTTTGGAGTAAAGCACTCAGTGTGAACTTGGGCAGCTCTAGCTAGGGGCCTTCAGTGGCATTTTACAGTCATAGCTGTCTCTCTGGTTTGCTATTTATTCGGAAATTGCTGCTGCACTGATTCTGTTGTTTCAGCAAACACTTTCTGTCTGTGATTGCTGCTTGAGTTTGTCTCCAGAGTTCTTTACTGACTAACTTTAAATCGCCCACACGTCTCACTATCTAGGGAACAGGTCACTTTCCTTTTTTGTAATACAACACAGGGTATTACACAACCTCATTTCTTCTTGGGCGTGCACACACACACACACACACACACACGCACACACACACACACACACACACACACACACACACACACACACACACACCAGATTATATGTTTATTGTATCCTCCAGCAGTGAAGCACCTGTTAAGAAACAAAAAACCTAAATCTGCAGATTTAACCTTGCTGTAATAGACTTTCTTCGCACACAAGTGGCACTTTAATTATTTAATTATTAAAAGGTAATTAATTCTATTTTCATTAATAATAATTAAATGAGTAATGATATTATAATAATAATAATAATAATAATAATAATAATAATAATAATAATAATATTAATAATAATAAGAGCAGTGGCAGCCTGGTGGTAGTTGACTTACTGATCCAAATGTTTGGCGTTCAAGCCCCACTATCACCAAGTTGTCACTGCTGTCGCCCCAGTGCAGCTAACTGGGTTATCAAAGGCCAGCCATGTCTCTCACTGTCTGTGGTGAGAGGCATGTAAACGAACCATTGCTGTCGTTCATAAAGAGTAGACTGCATTGCCGTCAGTGTGTTTCTGCCTTACAATGACCTGGCGAGCTCTCCAGGGTGTACTCCGCCCTCGCCAAGAGTCAGCTGAGATGGGTGCCAAGCCTCCCCGCGACCCTAATTAGGATTATGTGCTTCAGAAAATGAATGAATGGATAATAATACACTTTGTTTATAACATCAATAAAAGACTAAGGTGGCACAGTGGCACCATTCACGGTCCACGGTCACAGCCACGGTCATTGGTTTGATTTCCAGGCTCGGCCATTTCTGTGTGGAGTTTGCATGTTCCCCCTGTGCTTGTGTAGATTTCCTCTGGGTACTCTGGTTTCCTCCTACAGTCCAAAGACATGCACAGTAGACTAACTGGCTGCTACAAATTGCCCCTACGTTTGAATGTAAGTGTAAAAGGGTGTGTGTGTGTGTGTGTGTGTGTGTGTGTGTGTGTGTGTTGCCTTGTAATGGTATGGCAAGCTGTTTAGGGTGTACCTTGCCTTCATCCAGTGTTGGCAGAGATAGGCTCCTGCCTCCCCGGGAACCTAGTTGGATTAGATGGTTTGGCAAATGAATGAGTGATGCCAGAGATGTCTTTTTTATTAGTGTTGATGAAAATATATAAACAGTGGACATAAAACAGAATACTATACATTTATACAATAAAGCAGAACTGTGTTAAAATTTTATTTATTTATGTATTTATTTATTATTTAAAAGATGGTGTCTGACACAGTCTATTAGAGATGGTTAACTGGTTAAACAATGCAGCATGATTGACTCAGAAGGAGCTTTTAAAATGAGCTGTTCATGCAAAGGGAACTGTTAACGGTAAACCCTGATTGGACAACCTCAGAGTCATTGCTGGAATGTGAAATTTTGAAATGTTGATGTAGGCTGAAGTAATGCTTTTAAAACTAACAAGACTGTATTAAGTTTGGCTTGATAGGATATCAGAAACCAGTACCATCATTTGTATATTTCCAGTGAGGGCACAGTCGCATTACAGTCTACTATAAGACTGATAGCTCGCTTTCGCACACAGATGGCCACTGGTAATGTTTCTTATCAGTGGTAACTAGCATTCGTTTAGTCTTGTCAGTCATCTTGTTTCTGCAACACCATTCTACAAGGTTACACACATCACTGTTTAGTTTCATTTCAACCTCTGGTAAGGATTGTTTGATGTACAGTATGTATGGTAGTGTTGTCTGCATATGGAGAAAATTATTGATGTAAATAATGAATAGTAAAGGTCCTAAAATTAAGCCCTGATGCACCCCCTGAGCAACAAACAGCAGATTTCAGGAGGTGTCCACTGCTATGGAAATGCTGTTTCTACTCTTTTAGAAACAAAGTAAAAACAGTGGGTGCTTCACAATGAAAAGTATACATTTACAATTTCTTTAAAAGCGGTTTGGGAATAATTAAATCAATTGACTTGCAGAAATCAATGGACTTCTCCAACACTATTCCCTACATCAATGTTAGTGATCCATGAATCTAGATCAGCCAAATTTGTAGGACATGAGCAAAACTGACTAAACCTTGACTGTTGGTTGTGAAGTAAGTTACTTAATTCAAGATCTGGTCCTGAACCGGGAAATCTTCAACACTGAAGAACACTCCAAACACTGGGAAATCTTTGGCACTGATACACTTCTTAACAAAATGCGTGACAGAAGGTACAACTGGGCGGTGTGGTAGCATAGTGGTTAGTACGTCCACCTCACAGCAAGAAGGTCCTGGGTTTGATTCCCAGGCTCAAGGACATTTCTGTGTAAAGTTAGCATGTTCTACCTGTGCTTGCGTGGGTTTCCTTCAGGTACTCTGGTTTCCTCCTACAGTTCAATGACATGCACACTAGGCTGACTGGCTGTTCCCAATTGCCCCTAGGTGTGGAAGTGCGAGTGTGAATGGTTGTTTGTGTGTTGGCCTTGTGCTGTTCTGTTGAGCTGTTCAGAGTGCAGCCTGTCTTCGCCCAGTGTTGGCCCCACTCCCTCCCATAAATATACCTATTTTAGGTGTAAGTTGTCTCTAAGTGGCACCAAACCTGTGTACCTATAGCATTCCCTTTTTCCAGTAGTGTCTGATAATAGTATTTTCTTGTGTAGAAATTCAGGCGGTTCACTGTATTTCTGATGCACTTCTACTGTTCGAATTCCATTTAATAGTTAAAACATTGTTAAGAAGCCATTGCTGCAATGATGTCATCATTCCACCATTCAGAACAATTCTTGTATTTTACCTAATTATTGCTGGCAAGTTCGTGCCTATCCAGGACCGAAGTGAATATTTTGCTCCAGGACCAAAAAAACAAATTTGGTTACAATCCAAAGTTCACAGCCAACACTGAGTGAAGGCAGGGTGCACCCTAAACAGCCTCCCAGAGAATCTAAGGGCAACGTACACATAACCATTCACACTCATACCTAGGGGCAATTTCTAACAGCAAATTAGCCTAATGGGAGGAAAGTGGAGAATCTATATCCTTCTATGATCCTCACATGAGAACTCATGGGTATTACTCTTTTGCCAAACCTTGTTTTTTTATTGCCTTGTTTGAAGCAATGATCAAGTTTAATATTTATTGGGTCTTGTGGAACAGAAGCAGTCTGAAGAAATGAGAAGACACACAACATAAATTTTTGGGTTTCAGGAGGATATGAAAACCCACACAAGCACAGAGAGAGCATGCAAACTCCACACAAAAATGTCCAAGCCCAGGACTCAAACCCAGGACCTTCTTACTGTGAGGCAGACATGATAACCCCTAACTCCACCATGCCATAGAATCAATAACAGTTTTCCCATTATCAGAAATACTTAAAAAAACTAACACACATAGGTAGTTTTCTTCATGTGCTTCAATTGCAAGGTCATGTGTTTGATTTGATACGGGATCAAATGTTAAGCCTTTCCAGAAGAGTAGAGACTGTTAAAACAATTTGTATTCAGGCTGCCTTACAAGTACACTCTCATTAACAGATGAGACACACAGACGGTGCCCCTGGGGTGTGTCCTCTGAATCAAAACTTCTACTAAAATATTCATTTGCAAGCATATTTTTTTGTAGAATGAGAAAGAACAACAGGTAGCATGGCTTTTTTTTATCTTAATACATCAGAGAAACACTTTTGCTGTCTCTTGAAAAATAAATCTTTATGCCATAGAAAAGAGCCTATACTTAACTGAAAGTCATCCAGATGTTTTTGCCCCAACTCAACATGGAAGCAGTAAAATCATTTCAAAACATGGAGCCCTCCTGTCTCTGTGTTATCAGATTCTGTATGATCACCTCTGTCTGATTTATAGAAACAATGGTTGGACTGCATCTTGTATTTCTGTCCAGTTTGCTGTTAGCAATTTGCTAGAATTGTTATAAGCAACATCTGGGTAAGAGTATTTAAAAACATGTTAACAAGGCTAATAATTTTGTTACATACAGTATATTGTTCCATGAAACTGTTGCAACTCTCATGTTATAGCTATAAACTATTATTTTAAATGTCTTTTAAAAGTGTAAAACACTGTTCATTTAAAGACAGAAAACATTTGGTTTTAGCCTCCCTAAGCAAAAAACAAAAAAACAAATAAATAAATAAATAGATAGATAGATAGATAGATAAATAAAAAAAGGGTGATGGCAACAAGAACATAAACAACATAAGAACATGGTTTCTTATAGTTCTGTGCCAATTTCACATAAAGCCTGGTTGAGAAATGTTACAGTGCCTATAAATAGAGTGCGCTTGAAATGTTGATCTAATTAAAACTGAGCATAATTTCTTTAAATGAGCCAACACTTTGCCGAGTTTATCCTGTTGATTAAAACCAAAGCAAATACAAACACAGTTCAGAAATCGAGCCTTACAAAGCTCTAGGTTTCATTAGTACAGTGATGCAAACTTAGGCTGTGTCCTAAACAGCACACCACTTTAAAAGAAGTGCACTCATGAGGGCGCATGTGCCACTATTAGACGTTACAAGTATATAAGAAGCACCTTAAAACAAATTCCTGGAGAGAATGAGAAAACATTTCTATACTTAACATTTACTATATGTTATATAATATATATTCAGGAAACCACTCGCCTTCTTTTGAATAAAAAAAAAAAGAACATTAACGCACTCTTTTTTCCTTACCAGCCCTAAAGATGCAACACAACTGGCTGAAAACCTGAAGCTTGGCAGCTTTGTAGGTGGGGTGTGAAATCTAATCTTTTGCTTATTCGGTAGAATAAAACAAACCATGAAAATATGTGCATTCATGCTTTGGGAAACTGAAAGTGATCTTTTCTCTTCTTTTGAAGAAAATGACTTAAATAGCAGGTAATATTTACACACGTAGAGCCCTGCTCTTTTCTATTTTTTAGATATTCCTCCATAGAGATGGTATATAAAAAGATCTGTACTGTGATGATGATGATGATGAATTAAATCCTACACAATATTGATAGATAATTAACCTTTAAAAATGATAATTAAAGAACCAGCATAAAATTAATTAGCAATTAATAGCAACACCACCACCACTCTTTATGCACAATAATCAGGACTAAAGGTAGTCTAACAAAATATTACAGTGTGGGATTGTTTTTTGCCTGACAGTGATGATATTTTATAGCTTTTAGAAAATACCTTCATTTAGCTTAATTCCCAGAAGGTATTTTTTATGTTGTTATAGCTGTAGCACTTGCATTATATAACAGTTTATTGTATTATTTTTATATTGAATGGGTTTCTGTTTTTCCAATATTTTAACTTTTTAAATTAATATTTTAATTTATATAAAATTTCTTTTTATTTCTAACACAACATGATTTCTTTTTCAATAAGAATACTGTACTGTATTGTAAGAATACAATAATGTTTAAAGATATAAAACTTGAGCCAAACAAAGTTTTGTACATACAAGATAAAATTCTTAAGCTTGTGTTTATGTAGTATTGAGATGAGGTACATCTGGGATATCTCACAAATGTTGAAGTATCTTTCTGCGAACACACTGGTCTGAGTCATTCTGCAGAAACTGTATGTAAGCATGGTGATTCATTTGATGCACTGAAAAAGTTTCAAACTACTTTAAAAAAAATGAAGACAAAATGCTGCCCACACTGCAGGAACATTCAGAGCCTTATATGACTTTTAGATCCTTATTTGGTGGGAAAAGATCATTAGTGTTCTCTCCCAGTGTGATGAAAGTTGGGCCATCAATTGGCTGAATACCAGGTTCAGGACACTTGTGTGTGGGAGGACAGCTATTGAATGTCAGGGGCAAAGAATATAGAGGAGAAAGATGCCACAAGGACTTGATGGTGGGGAGGTTGAAATCTTTAAAAAGAATAAGACGAGCACTGTCTTTTTCTTCAAGAAACCTTTAGGATCTCAGGGCAGGTGGTAGATGACAATAATGAGAAGGTTGATTGGAGGGAACTGTAACAGTGTGTGATTTGAAGGACAAGGTGTTGACATTAGACAGTGAAAGGGGTGTGAAACTATATTTAATACACAGCAAATCCTTTATAAGAATATCATGCCTACAGTCAAATATGGTGGAGGTAGTGTGATGGAGAGATATAGTCACCTCCAGTGTGTTCTGGGTCGACCCCGGGGTCTCTTCCCAGTTGGACATGCCCAAAACACCACACCAGATAGGCGTTCGGGAGGCATTCTCATCAGATGCCCGAGCCACCTCAACTGACTCCTCTCAACGTGAAGGAGCAGCGGTTTTACTCTGACCCCATCTCTAAGGGAGAGCCCTGCCAGTCTGCCAGGCTCATTTCAGCTGCCTGGATCTTGTCCTTTCAGTCACTACCCAAAGCTTATGACCATGAGCTTGAGTGGGTGCATGAGTCGGTTTTCTTTGGGGACTCCGGCTTCCTTTCACGCTTCGAAAACATGCCCATTAGGCTAACTGGCTGTTCCAATTTGCCCATAGGTGTCAGTGAATGGTTGTGTGTGTGTGTGTGTGTCCACCCTGCAGTAGACTGGCAAGCTGTTCAGGGTGTACCCCTTCGTCACCCCGAGTCGGCTGAGATAGGTTCCATCCTCCCTGCAACCCTAATAGGATTTAGCAGTTCAGTAAATAAATAAACGTACTAAGTATTGGATTTAGGAGCAGTTGTTTATTAATTAATTTATTTACATGGGTGATATAGATGTTGGTGAGTTTAATAAATTACAAGGTCATTTAAAAACTGTGTATTTTGTTTACCCAGGTTGTCTTTTGTTTTATAATAAATTTGTTTGGAGATAATAAGAAACAGTTAATAGTTTATAATAAACAAAAATGGAGGACATCAGAAAGTGGCAAATACTTTGTCACAGAAGTGTAGATAAGCACATCCTAGCCCATCTGTCTTCAAAGCAGCACATTCCAAAGATACTGCTCTTTTGGTTGTCACTGTGAAGCTACACGTGTGCTAAATTAGCCGAACTATCATCAATCCTTATCCTCCTCAACCTTTCAGCTGCATATAATACAATCAATCACAAGACTCTCTTTTCCATCCTCATGTGTCTTGGAATTTATGGCACAGCATGACGCTAGTATGCTTGGAAGGTCGGTCATATCAGGTGACATGGAGGTGATCCACATCTGCTTCATGCATACTCTCCACTGGCATTCTACAAGGATCAGTACTTGGTCCTCTTCTGTTCGCCCTTTATATTTAATCTTGTAGTGAGGTCATAACCTCACACATGTTTTCATACCACTGTTATGCAGATGGCAAACATTTCATCATGGATGGCAACTCATCAGCTGAAACTTAATCCCAGCAAAGCTGAACTGCTGTTCACCCCAGGTGATTCATCCCTATATCAGCTTCTTGTGATCTCCCTGGTAAACTCTCTGACCTCACTTTTGGTTACTGCACCAAAGACAATCAACTCACCTGTCCACAACTTAGACTCAGCTATGCTATGGATCATACTGATTAGTAGGGAAGCATATTGCTATCATGCAATAAAAGAAAAGTGAATCAACATTACATAACATCAAAAGTTTAATGATAATTTTTTACGTTAACATTTTAACATTACTGAAGCATATAAGCTTATTATATTATAACAAACTTTTCTTGTTATAACAGCATACCATCATACTCAGCTACACTTGAATCACAGCAGGTCTCAACCCTAGCATGAAGCAGAATTTAATCAAATTGGAAAATAAGCCATATTCCTCAGTTAATCTGTTCTCTGTCCACCATCTGAGGTGGCAGGGCGGCGTAGTAGTTAGCACTTCCTCCTCCCAGCAAGAAAGTCCTGGGTTAGAGCCCTGTGTCTGATGAGGGAATTTGTGTGTAGAGTTTGTATGTTCACCCCATGTTTGTGTGTGTTTCCTCCAGATGTTTTGGTTTCCTCACACAGTACAAAGACATGCTAATTAGGCCAATTTGCTGTTCTAGATTGCCCCTAGGTGTGAATGAGAGTCTGGAGAGGGACAAGGATCACCAGACGTCCAAGTCTTAGAACATGTTTTTAACATTAGATGGTATTTCTTACCAATAATGCTGCTAGCACTTATTATTCAGTACCATCAGAGTTTTTTATATGTATATATATAAATGTTGATATTCTGATACATTTTTAACAACCCTCTGATGGTACTGAATATTATGTGCTAGCAGCACAATTGGTAAGAAATTTCTTCTCATCTTTACAGCTTTCTAAATGTAAGGATTCCCATTTTTTTCCTGGACAAAAATCTTGTTGCACAGATTTAATTTCACTTTCAAGACTATATTTATTACAGAAAAATAATCAAATGGCCTTGTTTATAACTAAATATATAATACTGATGCAAATCTAACATTATAGTAAAAAAAAAATCGCCACTCAAGGTCAATAGAGCCTCTGCAAACATGGCCGTGACAACATACCAGACACACAGGTGCTTGTCATGATGAATAATTTTTATATTTAAAGAATCAGACACCTTCAAGATGTTCAAATTCCAAATAATAGAAATTTGTAAGTGCTACTAAAAATTCTTGAAGCCCAAGACCCTTGTTTTCCATTTTTAATGTAAAGTAAGCTATTTTAGAGGGCATCTCGTTCATCAAATGGTCAGAAACCAGTGTGTTATCAACCCTATGGTGAGAAATCTGAGCCACCTGTAGGTTTGAAACATAGCGGGAAGCAATAATCTGTTAATATTTGCATCTGGTAATGTTCCCACCCATCTTACATAGCTTTGTGATCCCTGTGTACTGGAGGTGACAAACTATGTTTCACTTTCATACATGACTGGCTCTTCGGTGAACCCAATGATGGTCAGCAACATCACTGGGGCATAGCAATATGATACTGAATTAATAATTCATCTCAAATATCATTTTTTTTCTCCATGTTTAGGTACACGGCCTGTATGGTGTATGGTAACCATTGCAAAAATATGATGTAGAGTTGATGCTGAAGCAGACATTTCTAGCTATCAGTCCTAATGGAGCTTTTGATGGAGTCATTGGGAGGCTAAATACAACTGTTTTCCTTCATAAGTGATCAGTTGATGTCAGTATCAGGCATAAATACGACAAAACTTTTGTTGATAAATGTAGTAGTAGTTGTAGCAATAGTAATAGTAGAAGTAACAATAGTAGTAATAATAGTAGTGTAGTAGAAGTAATAGTAGTAGTAGTAGCAATAATAATAATAGTAGCAGTACATCGAATCGAATATAAATTGCTACTTTTAACCTATAAAGCACTTAATGGTCTTGCACCACATTATCTTAGCGAACTTC
>JAOUQZ010042066.1:0-13865 GCA_028564935.1 Neosilurus hyrtlii
GTGTGTGTGTGTGTGTGTGTGTGTGAGAGAGAGAGAGAGAGAGAGTGTGTGTGTGTGTGTGTGAGAGAGAGAGAGAGTGTGTGTGTGTGTGTGTGTGAGAGAGAGAGAGAGACAGAGAGAGAGAGAGAGAGAGTGAGTGAGTGACTGAGTGTGTGTGTGCGTGTGTGTGTGTGTGTGTGTGTGTGTGTGTGTGTGTGTGTGTGTGTGTGAGTAAACCAATTAGTTCAATTATTGCTAATGTCATTTAACAATGTTTAAAACATGTTCATATATGTTTCATGAAACGCTTTGGCAAAACTGTACATGTATACGGTCCTGATAATTAAGAATATTAATAGAGAGAGAGAGAGTGGTACAAGGTGGGGGAGAGACAAGGGTTGATTAAAATATGAACTGTTCAGCTTCTTCACACTTTGTCCATATAAAAACCTATTACTGTTTATTTATTTATTTATAGTTTTCAATCACATGAAGTGATTCCATCTGCATCCTTCTCGGTTCTGGATAAACATGGGATTCACTTAAACCTGCACTTATACAGGATCTATGCATGTATATTTTAAGTCATAACAAAAATAGTCATAACAAAACTAGCATCATTGATGCTAGTCTATCCATCCATTTGCTGAAGTGCTTACTCCTAATAGGGTCACAGGGAGGCTGAAACCTATCTCAGCCAACTCTGGCTGAAGGTGGGGTACACCCTGAACAGCTCACTAATCAATCACAGGGCCAACACACGCACAGCCAGTCACACTAACACTCACACACTCACACCTAGGGGCAACTTCCAACAGACAATCATCTTAATGTTCAGATGTTTGAACTGTAGGAGGAAACCAGAGTGCCTGGATGAAACCCACACAAGCACCAGGAGAACATGCAAACTCCACACAGAAACTTGACCCCAGGACCTTCTTGCTGTGAGGTAGACATGCTCACCAAGTTGGAATCTGCTAACATCAAATATATTTCTTGTGGGGCAGCACGGTGGTGTAGTGGTCACAAGCGTTTCTTCCAGATGAATCATTGCAGCACTATCTCATACTAGTCGTGATTAAAAACCATTATCAACATGGAAACCCATGAACCCTCCACACAGACATGGCCTCGCTGAGCTCAGGACTCAAACCCAGGACTTGCTACCGTGCCGCCCTGGAGCTGGATTAGGAAAACACACAGTACACAAGGAGTCTACGCAAGGCAACAAGAAAACCTGTGCTGGAAGAATCAAAAAGTACAAAATCAAATTTACTCTCTTTTCCCAGATAACCATGTAGTTATAAAATGCAAGGGTAAAAAAAAAACATGGGAAAGCATTTAAAAAAACACAAATTCAAAAAAATTAAGAGTACAGGGAAACCACAAAACAACAAACTCGACCTCTTCATCCAGAAAGTTTTATGAAAACAGAAGAGTTAGAATAAACATAAGAACTTTATACACAATCCAGTAAACATGGACGCAGATAGAAATAAGCAATGGTAAGAATTTATTCAATCATTCATCTGCCAAACCACTTAATCCTACTAGGGTCGCAGGAAAGCTGGAGCTTATCTCAGCCGACGCTGGGCGAGGGTGGGGTGAACCCTGAACAGCTCGCCACTCCATTACAGGGCAACACATGCACTCACATTCACATTTAGGGACAGTTTGGAACAGCCAGTTAGCCTAATGTGCATGTCTTTGGACTGTGGAAGGAAACCGGAGTACCCGGAGGAAACTGACACAAAAACACTGGCAAAAAAAATGCCTCGTTATGCCTCTCTCATTAAGCCCAGGACTCGAACCCAGGACCTGTGAGGCGGATGTGCTGACCTCAAGGCCACCGTGCTGCCATCCGAAGAGAAAATATGGAAGCAAGCATGCGAGAAAAAAAAAAAAAAAGACTAAGATTTTATTATATTTACCTACATTTTTATTCATTATAATTTTATACCCTTACCTACTACTATATTTCACACTGTACCAAAGCTCCCAAACAAGCACCAACGACAGATGCGTCCTCTTTCCTCAGGAATTCATGATACATCATTCAAGGCTATAAACAGGAAATGGCATGCAGTGGAGCTCAGTGTTTCATATCACAGTTAAAACCTGGTAAAAAACAAAAAAATCCTGTTGCCACCATAACCTCTCTAGATCAGCTCACAAAGACCTGGGAGCACGCTAAAGGAACCTATCACCACTCATCAAAGCTTTTTCAAGCTACAAAGCCAAGAGGAAGCGAGGGACGGAGATGTAAGGGTTCGGACTGCTCCTGAAGACAGCGTATTTGGAAGCAAACAAGAAAGTGGAGAAGGATTTACCAGAGAACATGGCATGCGTCTCTGTCCTTCTTTAAAATTGAGCTTTACAGACAGACAAAGACAGAAGGGCACGGCTTTATTGAGGTGACGGGGAACAGAGAAATGGCCTTTCACTCATGGCTCAGAAGAAGAAGACGGAATTATAGACACACAAACCCAGGCACATACTCAGGCTTCTGACACATCCCCGTACTGTGAGGTTAAATTGAAAACGAGACCTCCGCTTCTTATTAGTAAGGGTTTTTTTTTTTTTTTTCTTTCAAACTGCAAGTTGAGCATCTGTGGCCTGGCTTCGGTGGAACAGAAGGAACAAGAGGAACCCACGTCTCACGACTAGTTTTTTATTATTATTATTATTTTGTCACTGACTAAAAGTTCTCAGATTTCAACTCACAGCATAACAGACTCAACTGGGCTCTTGCGGATTCGACCGGATTTTAGCTATATTACAAGCCACGTAAAAGAAGTCCCCGATGTACCATAGGTTCCTGAGTTTCCTCTCATCTGCAGAAAGAAAATTTGATACCAAGGCAGGTATCTGAAAGAATGTAAAAGCAAATCTTAATGAATCAGTCCCTTCAGGAATTCAAAATGTCGTGATCGCTCCAACTCTCTCGAATTCAGCCGATCCTCGTGATCTTGTAATTTGAATCAGTCACTGCAACTTTTCAGTAAATTTGACCAATCATGGTACTATACCACAAGTTTTACCAATCAGAGCAGTCCCCCGTGCAAACGTTGAGCCATACGTCACCATAGGTCACTTCCTTGTTTATGCTTTCGAAGACGTCATGATGCGGACATGTGCTCAAGTATTTGAATTTTCAAGTAATCCGACAACACAGTGCTAACCACTACACCACCAAGCCACCTGGCTTCAGACACAAAATTAAAACAAATAAAAAAAAAACAGCAAATTAAAGAACTACAATTCCCATAGAAGGAGGTTTACCTTTTCATTCACTTACTCATGTGCCGACCCACTTACTCCGACTAAGGTTGCGGGGAGGCTGGAATCGATCTCAGCCGACACTGAGTGAAGGCGGGGTACATCCTGAACAGCTCGCCAGACCACCGAACAGAACCATTAACACTCACATCTAGGGGAAATCAGCCAATAAGCCTAATGTACAAGTCTTTGGACTGTTGGAGACAACTGGAGTACCCAGAGGAAACCCACACATGCACAGGGAGAACACGCAAACTCCACACGAAAACACCCAAGCCCAGGACTAGAACTCAGGACCTTCTTGTCATCACTGTCTGGCACAGAAATTGAAAGAGAGGAAAACATTGCAGCAGGTGGTGAAGCCTGCCCAGTTTATTACTGGGTACTCTTCGGTCAAGGACATGTGTGGTGAGAGGTGTATAAGGATGTCCTGCATCCTCAGGAAGGATCCTTCTTACCCTTGCAATGGAGCGTTAACCATTAACATGCCTCCCTTCTGGAAGATCCGGGCCAGGATGAGCTGACATAAATAACTACCCATGTACAAGTCATTTCTCATGCACATACTCTAACTACGAACTACCAGAGTAAACGTTATCATCACTACTGTGCGACAGAGAACTGCTTACTGTGTAGGTTAATAATTTCCTCCCAGTGGATTCATATTGGGTGGCACGGTGACATAGTGGTTAGCACGTCCGTCTTACAGCAAGAAGGTCTGAGGTTCGAATCCCAGGTTCGGGTGTTTCGGTGTTGAGTTAGCATGTTTTCCTTGTGCTTGTATGGGTTTCCTCTGGGTACTGCAGAATCCTTCCACAAGCCAAAGACATGCATTCATTCATTTTCCAAGCTGCTTCATCCTAATTAGGGTCGCGCGGAGGCTGTGCCTATCTCAGCCGACTCTGGATGAGGGCGTGGTACACCCTGGACAGCTCGTCAGGCCATCACAAGATCTCATGCATGCCTTTGTACAGACTCCACACAGAAATGCCCGAGCCCGGGAATCGAACCAGGACCTTCTTGCTGAGAAGCGAACGTGCTCACTGCGCCACCATGCCGCCCTAAAAGACATGCATATTAGACTAATTGGCTTTTCCAAACTGCCCAAGGTGTCGATTTGAGTGTGAATGGTTGTGTGTGTTGGCCTTTGATGGTCTGGAGGGCTATTTAGGGTGTACCCTGCCTTTCAGAGTGTCGGCTCAGATAGGCTCCAGCCTCCCCACGACGCTAGTTGGGTTAAGCAGTTCAGCAAACGATGGATTGAGGGAAAGACCTCTGTCTTACAATCCCTAAATATGATCTAGTAGTCTAGTTTTTCTTTTAGGCTTCTCCATTTTCTCCAGTTATTTCAGTAGGAATGTGAAGCAGTTGATGAATGGCATTGAATTCCAACTTGGCATAATAATCCCAAAAGTTGTCGTTGTCACAATGCTCTCCTTTTCCTCTCTGGTGAGAAATTATCAGCACTGAAAATTTAAGTCAATACTGTAACCCCTCATCTCCTATTTAATTAAATACATGCTGGGAATAATTTGCCACTTCCTTTCCATCTGTGCCTAAATCAACTGATTTTTTTTCCCCTTTTAATTACTGTAGATAACACACTAAAGGTGCATCATTATATATTGATTTGCACTAATGGAAACCATACTAAAGGCATATATATCGACTGTATACTATATCAGACCCATCGGAGGAGCCTTCTTTAATGGAACATGTCATTCATAATGCACTGCACCAGCCATACCATCAGTGCTAAGCTGTTTCATTAATGGACACACACTGACTGCTTGACGCGTCGCCGAATGTGGATATTTTAAAGGGATTATGAAATCCTCAGCTAAAACCATTTCATAAAAGCCCAACAGCAGTCTGCAGTAGAAGAAAAAAAAATGCATGATCTATTATAATGGTAATGTTCCATATTTTCGTATAATAATGCTTAGACGTCTGGACGCTACAAAGACCAATTAGGAGCCGGTATCTTTCCCGAGACATGTGCACACATACTTGCCTGAACAATAAGCTTTCGTAATGAATGTAAATTTTTTTTTTCGAGTTCTATAGTCATGGATGAATGCAAATCTTATCTCAATACGTTCATGCATTTTTCATAGTTATTCTGCCGTGCCAAAGTTACGAAAGGCCCAAAACACTTATTCTGCTCATGCTTATAGATGCCAGTATATTACAAATTCCAGCATGTGATACAAGAGTTCTAATCCATCGCAATCTATTTAACAGTAATCAAGAAAACGTAACAAATAATAAAATAACAACTACATGATACAGAAGTCCCTCAAACAAAGACAGCTTATTAATAAGCAGCTGGCTCAGTTTTAATATATGAAACAGCCTTAGAACCTTGATTTTACAAAACGACGTAAATAGCATAACATAAATGACATAAATACCATTAAAAAAGAAAGAAACAAGAGCAAACCTCCACCAAGTGCACTTCAAAGCCCACCACTCTAAGATTTGTGTTTTTTTGTAGCCAGGTCTGAGATATGGAGAACCTGCAGTGTACTCATTCATTCATCTTCTGAACCGCTTATTCCTAATTAGGGTCGCGGGGAGGCTGGCGAGGGCGGGGTACACCATGGACAGCTCGCCAGGCCATCGCAGGGCGCAGTGTACTCATCAAATCATCAAATGTATCACACAAGCTTAGCACAAATGCTGTATCCTGGAGGGTGCAATCCAGTTGTATCCCTTGTATCGTCAAATGCAGCCTCTAAAATATCAACAGGCCTTTTTGGTGAATTGGCCCAATTTCTAAAGGCTGGTAGGGTGTGCCATAGGAACCATCCGACAAGGATATAAAATAAATCAATAAAGAACTGCTATTGTGTTAACAAGAAGTTTCTGTGGCAGCGGCGGACTCTGACAGCCCCTGAAAACATGGTATTCAATCCTTCTTGGGGATACAATGATGGAAACTCACTCACTCACTCATTTGCCAAACCGATTGATCTTACTTGGGTCACAGGGAGGCTGGTGCCTATCTCAGCCGACAGCGGGTGAAGGCAGGGTACACCCTGAAGAGCTCGCCAGACCATCACAGGGTCAACACATACAACCATTACACTCACAATTACACCCAATGGCAATGTTTTTGGACTGTGGGAGGAAAGAGTACCCCAAGAAAACCAACACAAGCATAGGGAGAATATAGTGGTTAACACGCCCAACTCACAGCAAAAAGGTCCTGGGTTTGAGTCCCGGCCTTGGGCGTTTCTGTGTGAAGTTTGCATGTTCTCCATGTGGTTGGGTGGGTTTCCTTCAGGTACTCCAGTTTAATCTCACAAACAGAAGACATTAACATTAGGCAAATTGGCTGGTCCAGACTGACCCTTGGTGTGAGTATGAATAGTTGTGTGTGTGTTGACCCTGTATTGGTGTGTTCATGGAGTACCCCACCTTCGTCCAATGTTGGCTAAGATAGGCGCCTGCCTCCTGCGACCCTTACAGTTTTAAACAATGAGTGAGTGAGTGAGTGAGTGAGTGAGTGAGTGATTTTCACTTTCAGTAAACTCTCAGGTGTGGCTTCTGTTGAGTTGGAATGAAAACCTGCCCCCACACCGGCTCTTTGCAGATAAGACTGGATACATAAACCCTCTATTATCCACGAACCCTTTTCCAGAAAGTGTTTTAAGATGTATATAAGTGTGTCCAATTACAGTCCACTAGCATCATAAAGATTAATGGCAGTACATTAGAACGTGTTGCTAGTGCATTATCTGAAATCTATCCAGAACTAATTTGAATCTCAACTCTCGTCCAATGATCACTCGGTTTGGTTTGGCTCCTGCTGCAGTCCCATCTGTGTGTACTGCTCAGAGAGCACTCAGCGCAGGCACAAACACACGTTGGCATTAATGAAACACATCACAGAGAGGGCTGCCACTTTTGTTGTTCAATCACAACACACACCCCCGTGGTGCTATTAGTGTCCATTACACAATGGGATGGAGGGGGGGGGGGGGGGGGGGTGTATTGAACGAGAAGCTGATCATTCGCCGATTTCCAAATGTTATGGGTAAATCAACAAACACTCTATCCAGAGTGGGAATGAGCACCAGGTAATGTGCCATGTGGAGAGAAGAGTGTGTGGGATGGCATTTCTTTTTTTTTTTGAGTGATGCCAAAGCGCCGCCATGGGCTGAGACAGTTCAAAAGCAGGAACACGGGCTTTGTGTTAAATAGTGATGAAGCCATTTAGGTGTTAAAAGCATTAAAAGCATTTTCTGTCTGTTTTTCTGTCACACACACTTGCAGTGTATTCAGCTGTAGGTCTGCCAAGCCCACACTATTATATTATTGAAGCAGTGTCATTGTTTTCTCTATAGAAGGAACAGAAAGTAAAAGGGAGATGAGAAAGGCAGAATGATGAAATGATTAAAGGGACGTGTGCATATGTATGATGAGCAAAGGTATGATGAAAGGAGGGGGATCATTTGTGGATTTTTGGGCATAAATGACAGGTTTAATACGCACACTGCTTCATGTGTAATGATTTAAAAAAATAATGGTACTTTTAATTGATGTGGTGGTTAACGATTATTCATAACCCGAGCGGTACGGTGGTTTAGTGATTGGCACATCCGCCTCACAGCAAAAAAGGTCCTGGGTTCGAGTCACGAGCTCGGGTGGTTCTGTGTGGAGTTTGCACGTTCTCCCCGTGCTTGTGTAGGTTTCATCCAGGAATTTCAGTTTCCTCCCACAGTCCAAAGACATGCACATTAGGCTAACTTGCTGTTCAAAATCACCCCTAGGTGTGGATGTGAATGTAAATGATTGTGTGTGTGCGTGCGCGCACGTGTGTGTGTATGTGTGTGTGTTGGCCCTACGATGGTCTGGTGAACTGTCCAGGATGTAAGACCACCTTCACCCAGTGTGAACTGAGATAGGCTTCAGCTTCCCTGCGACTCTAATAGGATTAATATTACCAGGTGGCATTATGGGAGAAAACCAGAGTACCTGGGGGAAACCTACACATGGATGGAGTGAACTTAAACTCCACACAGAAATGCCCTCGCTGAGAAAGGGACTCAAACCTTCTTGTTGTGAGGCGGATGTGCTTACCACTATACCCCTGTGCTGCCCAATATCGGTTATTTGATTTCCACAACATATACAACCATTTCTGGATTAAGCCACACCCACAAAGAAATAATCATGCACTTTAAACCAGTACAACTCCACTGACTTTAAATACCACTTTCGCTGATTCCTACATAACTAGAGAGCACTGCTCAATAATTAATACTTCAGCCACAGATAGCCCTGGCATCAGTCAGCAATGTGTGTATGCGTGTGTGTGTGTGTGTGTGTGTGTGTGTGTGTGTGTGTGTGTGTGTGTGTGTGTGTGTGTGTGTGCTTGATCTCTAGACAGACTGTCTAGCATGTGTTGACCTTTCAGAAATGCACATACACAGCCACCCTCCATAATTAACAGTGCAGTTATAGATCTCTTCTCCTTTGGCTTCATGCTCAGATTTGGTGTGCGTAATATTTGATCTCTCCAGAGATTCTCAAAAGTGTGTTGACCTTTTTTTTGGGAGATGAAGATGTTTGCATCGATGCACTCCTCAGTGCAAAGCAGAAGACTGGACCAGATCTCTTAGTCCACACAGAGTAGAACACAGTGCACCAAAGTGCTAACGAAAAAAACATTTTTAATACTGTAAAGATTTATAATTTTCTTTAATGAGAAAAGAAAAAAATATAGCCATCAGAGATAGCGAAAACCCTCAGCCTCCCAGCGGTTCTTGAGAAATAGCCCTGACAAAATGTCTAAAGTCAAGGTCATTTTGACAAGGTCGAAGGTCAAACAAAGAAACGGACATGCCTATGTACACCAACATATTATAGCATACCTGGATGTAAAATTTCAAAATGATCCGCCAATCACTTTTTGAGAAATAGCCCAAGAAAAATTGTATACGGTTAAGGTCAAAAGTCAAACAGAGAAAGTGACAAGCCTATGCACACCAACACACCATGAAAAAAATTGCATGCAAAATTTTAGAAAGATCCGCCCAGCAGTTCAGAACCAGAACTAGCTGGGACAGCATTTATAAGGTAAAAGTCATTGCAATAAGGTCAAAGTTCAAACAGAGAAACCGACAAACCTATGTACACCTACACACCATAGACAACTTGCATGCAAAATTTCAGCATTATGTGTCTGGCAGTTCTTGCCCAGACAAAATATATAAGGTCAAGGTCAAAGGTCAAACAGACAAAGTGACAAGCCTATGCACACCTACTTATCATAGGAAACTTGCATGCAAAATTTTAGAATGATCCAGTAATTAAGAACTAGCTGGTACAAAAATTATAAGGTCAAGGTCACTGTGACAAGGTTAAAGGTCAAACAAAGAGACTGCTGAACCTATGTACACGTACACACCGTAGAAAACTTACATGCTAAATTTTAGAGTGATCTGCCCAGCAGTTCTCAAGAACTAGCTGGGACAAAATTTATAAGGTCAAGGTCATTGTAATAAGGTCAAAGGTCAAATGAGGAAACCAACAAACCTATGTACACCTACACACCATAGGAAATTTGCATGCAAAATTTCAGAGATATGATCTTGAGAAATAGCCTGAACAAAATATATTAGGTCAAGGTCAAAGGTCAAACGGAGAAAGTGGCAAGGCTATGCACACATACACACCCGAGAAAACTTGCATGCAAAATTTTAGGATGATCTGCCCAACAGTTCTTAAAAAATAGTCCAGACAAATTGTAAATGTGGACACAGATGCAGGCCATGACAATACTCCGACGTCCTTAATTCTGTAGGAGTAAAACAATTAAGTACTGTATCATTATGCATTTGTGGTGTTCAGGTGACATCGGAATCTCACTTCAGCACAACAGTCAACTATCAATTTTACAGCTACAACCTAGTGCCACACATAAATATAAGAGAGGGGCATGGTGGCGTAAGGGTTAGCACGTCCGCCTCACAGCAAGAAGGTCATGGGTTCCAGTCCCAGGCTCGGTGAGGATGTTTCTGTGTGGAGTGTCCATGTTCTCCCTATGCTCACCTGTTTCCTCTGGGTGCACCAGTTTCCTCCCACAATTCCAAACACATTCGCAATAGGCTAATCGTCTGTTTCAAACTGCTCCTGGGTGTGAGTGTAAGTGTGAATGGTTGTGTGTGTTGGCCCTGTGATGGACTGGTGAGATGTTCAGGGTGTACCCCAGTCACCTTGACCTTGTAAATATTGTTAGGACTATTTAAAAAACTGCTGGGAAGATCATTCTAAAAATTCAGGCTTCCTATGGCGTGTAGGTGTGCATAGGCTTGTTGGTTTCTCTGCTGATATTTTTATTACTCTCTTGTACAAATAAACTGCAAAATATGTATTGGGTGAGAGGTTGCCAGTCCATCTCAGGAGAAAAACAGATCACCATTCACATTCATACTTGCACTAATCTGCAATTTAGAGTAGCCAGTTGACCTAATATGCATGTATTCGTACTGTGGAACAAAACCTGAGCACCTGGAGAACATACAAACTGCAGACTAAAAGGCCCCAGAACCATCTTGCTGTGAGGCCACAGTACTAGCCCTTCCAACACTGTTCTGCTTTATGTAAAACATGATTAAAGAAAAAGTTGTACATTGTTATGAAAACTGATATCTGGTCTGGAGAGCTTGTTTGTGTTTTGGATGGGCTTCCCATCTCCTGGACTATGGACTGGCCACTGTAGATCTATAGGGCTGTAGGGCAGGAGCGGGAGAGGGACTCAAGACATCAGGAAATCAGGGCTCCCGAGTGGCGCATCGACAAGGTGCACGACTATCAACTCAGAGATCGCAAGTTTGAATCCACAGCCACCAGGGGTCCATGGGCCGAGCTCTCACGGGAGTGAGGGATGGCATACACTCACTTCCCTGTCACTCACAGCGATCACCAGCCACGTCATTCGTACGAGGGGGCGGATAGCGCTTTCCCTCCGAGTGTGTTAGGCTGCCCCCAAATACGCATGCGCAGGAGTTCGAAAAGAGGCGGGCGGTAGCATCGCATGTCACGGAGGGGGCGTGTGCTTGCTCACACCCCTCACTGGTCGGTGGTGGTCGTGTGATAGGTAAGGCAAAAGTTGATGGGTGGGAATCGGATACGACTAAAATTAGGGAGAAAAATGGGGGAAAAAAATCCCAACACCCAAAAATAAATAAATAAACAAATGATCTGCTCTCTAGAAAACCTACTTAACTTTCAGAAAGCTAACCCCTTGTATCTGTGCTTTCAACAGGAGAGTGATTTTGCATTATACTGGGAAATAAGTGACCCTTTTTGAATGATCTAATACATGGCACAAGTGCATTAAGGGTGTATACGAAACCATTGTTGCTAGTGGTGGAAAAAAGTCTGCCACGCCAGGTACACGGTGCAGAAAGGATTGTTCCTGTTCTTATAATTAATCATAGCCATGTTCTGGGACTAGCATGCAATAAACCACTCAGAATGCCATCTCTTAATATCCTTAATAGCCAGATGTGCCTGCACCCTTCAGGATTGCTATAGTAATGGATTACCAGGTAGAATTAAAAAAAAATGTGGAGGAATCTGAAATAAAAGAAATGGATCTGCACACCTAATGAACATTAACTGCCTTTAAGACATTCTTTATAAGTAAGTTTACAGTAAATACCAGCGACATGGTGGGGTAATGGTTAGCACGTCCACCTCACAGCAAGATGATCCTGGGTTCAAGTCCCAGGCTCGGCAAGGGTGTCTCTCTGTGGAGTTTGCATGTTCCCCCCGTGCTTGTGTGGGTTTCCTCCTGGTACTCTGGTTTTCTCTCACAGTCCAAAGACATGCACATTAGGCTAAGTGGCTGTTCCAAACTGCCCCAGGTGTGAGAGTGAGTGCAAATGGTTGTGTGTGTTGCCCTGCCATAGTCTGGCAAGCTGTTTGGGTGCACCCCACCTTCACCCAGTGTTCCAGATAAGCTTCAGGCTCGACGCGACTGTAGTAAGATTAAGCGATTTGGCAAATGAGTGAGTGAGTGAGTGGAGTAAATACTTGTCCTATATATATATATATATATATATATATATATATATATATATATATATATATATATATGAAGAACAGACAGATTTTTGCCTGTTGTATTTAAACAAACTCTTTATCCTTTTGACACCCCAATGTCCTCATATGAGGCCATCATATTTTTCCATAGCAATATTGCATGTATGTTCTTGTAAGATCCTCATATGAGAGCCATTGGGTATTACTCTTTCCCCAGACTTCTTCTTGTTTGAAAATATTGATCAAGTTCAATAGTTATTGGGTGGTGAGGGACAGAAGAAGTGTGAAGAAATGAGAACACACACAACATTAATTTTTGGGTCTCAGGAGAATAAACACACCAGTGTTTATGTCAATGATTTAATATCCATACTCTTTTTGACCCATTAACCTTCTTCCACAACACAGCCATGATGCTGAACCATTTCACACTGTTCTGTCACAAAGAAAGATGACAATTATCCACAAAAAGATGGTTCTGTTCCAGCAGTAAAAAGCTGCTGGAGTGGAGCCAGGAAAACGATGATATGAGAGCTTGGAGCCGGTGTCATTTTGTCACCATGGCAACAGCTAAATTTAAGAAAAGGCAACAACACAGCCCTGAGGGTTTAGATGATTATTGTTTTGGAAGTAATATCACAATCATGAATCATAGGTCTGAGGAAGAAACAAGTGTATCGCACAACAGCAACAATATGAATAATAACGAAACTACATCTGAGAGGTTACAAAAAAAAGTCCAATCACATCCAAGCTTTTCCCCTCCTAACTAGAAAATTGAAATCCTAACCATTTCAAGGAGAACTGTGGTACTGAGCCCAGGGCAGCTGCTAGCCAATCACAGGCGCAGTCTTCTGTTTGTAAATAAGGATTTAAAAAAAACAAAAAAAAAACATCACTTACAGAAATACAATATGTAAGATCATTTATAACTGGAAGAATTATTTTTCTGTACATAGAAAAACATAATAAAGGGCACTCAAAAATTTTTTTTGAATAAAAAAAAAATTCAAAATCACAGATTTTTCAGGGATTCAAACACTCATTTTCCTCAACCCTCACCTCCACCCCTTCCACAATTCCAACCCTTCCACACTCAACCTATAGTAGTGATGAGTTCATGAACTTTTTTAATGTTAAAAATGAAAATATCAGGCAAAAAATTGATTCCCTAAACTTAAAGTCAGATATGTCATTAACTAAAATGGTAAACAATAATAAACCACCATTAGATCAGCAACTGCAGAGTTTTAACCCCATTCAGGAGACAGAACTAATTGCATTAATTTCTTCATCTAAATCATCAACCTGTGTGCTAGATCCAGTACCATGTTTCTTTAAACAGGTACTACTAGAAGTGATCAACCCTTTATTAAATATAATAATTTTTTCCCTTAGCACAGGTTATGTACCTAAATCCTTTAAACTGGCAGTTATAAAACCTCTGCTTAAAAAACCCGACCTCAACCTATATCAACTGTCCAACTACAGACCAATATCAAACCTCCCTTTTATCTCCAAAATCTTAGAAAAAGCTGTAGCGCAGC